>OMKN01056069.1:2843-20602 GCA_900302345.1 Melanonus zugmayeri | reverse complement strand
GGCAAGGTTGTATCTCATAACATTGAGTAAACACATTGTAGCCTACTGATATCTATATATCCTGTGTATAACACACACACACACACACACACACACCTTATTGGATGCAGAGGCAGATGTGCCTAGGCTGCATGCTTGTAGGCTGGGACATTCTCAACCCAACATGCCTGCTCATTAAGCCAGGATAACCTCCTCCTCCTCCGAGCACAGGCTCTACCTTCTCACTGTTCTCTCTCTCCTCTCCATCTCTCTCCCTCTTCTATCGATCTCGCTGTCCTTCTCTCTTTCCTCTCACTTTCTCGCTCCTCCATTCCTCCTCTGGCTACAACTCTCCCGTCTGAGTCTTCCCTCCCCTCCATCTCACTCTCCTCTCATTTCTCCCACTTTCTCTCTCCTCTCTTCCTCCTCTGGCTACAACTCTCTCGTATTTACCTTCTCACACTTCTCTGTCTGTCTCTGTCTCTCTCTCTCTCTCGCTCCCTTCGATCTATCTCTTTTCACACTCTCGATCTTCCTCGCTCGAACTTTCTCTCTCCTCTCTCTGGCTACAATATCCCTTCTCACACTTCTCTCCTCTCGCTCTCTTCGATCTTTATTTATCTTACTCTTCTCTCTTTCTCCCTCTGCTCTATTTCTTCTTTCTCTTTCTTTCCCCATTCTCTCTCTCCATCCCTATCCCCTCTTCACTTTTTCTCTCTTCATCCTCCCCCACTCCCTCTCCCTCTTTCGCCGTTTCCACCTCATCTCTCCCCATCTCTCTCCTCTGTGTCCATCTCTCTCGCCCTATCTCTAACCCTCTCTCTCTATATATATCGCTCTATCTATCTCTCTCTCTATATATATATATATCCCCCTCTCCCTCCCGCGCGCCCTGTCTTTGATCATCACCACAGTGGAGTGAGCTTTGATTGGGGCGTGCGAGGCAGCAGCAGTGGCGAGAGGGCAGTGGACCAGGAGAGAGAGTTCACGGAGAGCCCCAAGAGTAAGGTGCCCTCTGCGCGCCTCCCCCTCCCCGGCCGCCCTCAATGATTTATTGCCCATTGCCACACTTCATGACATTAACACGTTCTGCCGCTGTGTGTTTCTTGGACTTTTTCTGAGATGAAGTGAAAAGGCCCAAAGGAAAGGGGAGGAGAATAAGGGCTGGTTTGAAACACTTTATCAAAACTCAAGTCTGAACGGCTGTCTTAGCCCTCTCTCTCTCTCTCTTTCTCTCTCTCTATGTGTGCCTCTGTCTCCCCCTCCCCTCTCTCTCTCTCTCTCTCTCTCTCTCTGCTGTTGGTGCTTGGTGTCAGGGAGGAACTGTGCTTCCAGTGACTGCTAAGTAGATTCCAAGAGCCTTTCTTATTGCTCTGGACCCATTGGAAGGGGTTTCACAGCCTCTGTGTGGCTTTGTATGGAAGTGTGTGTTCCAGCATTTGTACGTGTGTGCGTGCGCGCGCGCGCGTGTGTGTCTGTGCATGGGCATCAGAATGTG
This sequence comes from Melanonus zugmayeri, assembly GCA_900302345.1. Classification (NCBI taxonomy): domain Eukaryota; kingdom Metazoa; phylum Chordata; class Actinopteri; order Gadiformes; family Melanonidae; genus Melanonus; species Melanonus zugmayeri. The sequence goes on along the minus strand of OMKN01056069.1, from coordinate 19,125 downwards.
TGTGTGTGTGTTTTTGCATTTGCTTGTGTGTGTGTGTGTGTGTGCCCGTGCATGCATGCACGTTTGTGCCCGTGCATGCGTGCACAATGCGTGCGTGTGTGCGTACATCTGCCTTTGTTTGGCCGCCTCTCTCTTTATGTATGAGTGTGTGTGTGTGTGTGTGTTTGCACAACTGAGCAGTCTGGCCATTCATCATGGTTTTATTTCACAGCCCCATGAATAATGCGAGTGTGCGTGCATGTGTTTGATGTCTCCTCAGCGCAGGACCACAACACCACTGCAGGGATCTGGATTGTTTGTAAATCACAATTGATCAGTTCTCTGCAGCCACCGCCAGCGCCAGCCACTTCACCAGCGCCGCAGTACCGGCACGTGAATAGCAGCACGTGAATAGAATAGAAGCAGTGGCAATAAAAGCGCAACAGATTTTTTCACTTCGTTTTATTCCATCTTGAATCTCTTTCCGTTTTTTTTTTCCATGAACGCCGTTAAAAAAAAAACTCAGCTGTTGTGGTTGTGCTTCCAATAGGCTAAATTGTCTATTATTCTATTTGGAATAATACACATCCTCAATGAGTGTAAAACTACCCTTTTATACAGCGTTTGGTTTGTAAATCAAGAGGTGCCGGAACGCATGAGAGGCGGCTGATCCGGCGGGTCGAAGGGAGAAAAAAAGTCAGGGAACGTATGCGAGGAACGCATCAAAACCACATTGCCTGGCGCACGGCCAGCACCTAAGTGCTGCTGTGCTGAAAGCAAACAAGAATGACATAATACACAAAGCTATGTGCAGCGCACGGATGGAAAATAGTGTTGCTGTTGCATCTTCTGACATGACAATGGAGCCCAGTACCCTAACAGAACACGATATGCCCACAACAATGGGAATTATAATTGACCGTACTCATTTCACCGTACAGCACAAACGCCCACTAGCTGTGGAGCTTACAGTAATATGGCAAAAGATGACATGTACATATCATCCCCACAACCATGGGTCTTACAAGTTTTCATTATTATCTATACTCATTTCACCGTTTCACAGCACAAACGCCCACTTGCGTAGCTGTGGGGCTTACAGTAGCCTACCTGTGCTGCTATTATCGCCACCCTGTTGATCCGCTGAAACGATTTGGCTGCTTAGGGTCTGACTAAGCTACTGGTTTTCATCCTTGTTGCTGAGGGTGCTCTAATTCAAATGGCAGTAACACAAAACTCACATGCTTCAGGCGTCACTGCGTGACCTGAGTGATTGACGTCACGTCTCTCTCTTTTTTTAATCAGATTTAAAACGGGCAAACAAGCGATTTACGAGTAACTTCAATGGGAAATAAAAGAATGACAGAACAGATAACATGAAATATTACACAACATGTATTTACAGATTTTGATAGTGACAAAGGAGGTGCCGGATCCAATGAAATAGGTGCCGGCCCCAATGTGGGAGGTCCCGGATCATGTTCTGTCTTAAATTAAACCCTGCTTTTATATATTCTTTTGGGATATCAGTTTTAACAACAGCTATCTGGCATATAAAAACTACTAAGGGCACTCTGGTATTCTAACTATTAATTACTATTATTATTTCCAATTACCCATCAAGGGTTGTGGGTTATTCATTAAAAAAAATTCAATCATAGAATATGGATGGACTAGATTTGTGTAAATTATTAAATTGTGTCCTGGATTTCTGACAGGCAATTTATTAAAAATACATTTCCACCCAATTGCAACGTTCACCATCGCTAACCGTTAAAAATTGATTTTCTTCCAAAAGATTGAAAAGACATTGGAGTAGATCATAAGAGCGGCCGTTGAAGAGTGACCAAAAGGAGAGAATAGCTGCATTGTGTTGTGCGTTGTGTGTACATTATGTTACATACCGTTACGCACTTACTCTGCGCTTCTCACAAATTAACCCAATTCTTTCACCCAAAATAAGGTTGACATTTCTGCAGTCAGAACTGGAGCGTAAAGGTCTTCCACTGTTTCACAGACATCGGCGGAAATCTTACAAATCCAGGTAGACTGGTTTTGTAATTTAATAGATTTGTGTACATGTAAATGTATTTCATCTCAGCTCTGGATGTGAAAATGTTCATTCCATTTCTAATTAATGATACTTTTTATTGTATCATTAAGCTCACTGTAGTGTTAGTCTTCTTCTAGGGTCTACCAATTACTTCATGAAGCTGGTTACTGGCATTAAGACTAAGGTTAATGCTGCTTTATGTTGCCTGTTTGGATACCGTTAGCATCACGACAAAATTACCTTCTTTAGAGGAGCGAGTGTTGATGTGGATGCAGGACATTTGCTGAAAATGCCACGTCGATATCTAGTATGGTGATGCTTCGCTGACTGTATTTCCGCACCTGTGAATTTCCTTTTCACTTCAGAGGCAAGAAGCCCCCATAATTGTGCTTTTCCTAAATCAACGAGGTTTCCAGTAGGTCTACCGCTGTGAATAGCGCCAGGGGCTGTTAGCAGTTGGCTATTATGTTTTGTGCATGTTTGGTAACCGTTAGCCATTGTGGGGCCATTGTATTTGAATGCACATTGGGTGAAAACCATTGCCCCGCAAAGCCAATCAGTGTTAAGCGGTAATCCAATTCTGTTAGATGACTGTATGGTCTTGCCGGTTGAAGCGTAATGGTCAGATTCAATCACACCCACCAGTATGTGATGGTAGTAAATGGCTTATTGGGTCCTTGTGAAAAAAGTTTATGCCCAAAGGCTGTTTCCTTGTTTAACTTGGCATGCTAAATATGTAACGTTAAGATAAAGATACGGTTGGCTTGTGTTTGCTTTCATGAGACGAGTCCCAACAAGCATGGAAGATGACATCGATGACAATCGACGGGTGGCCTTTTCGTACGCTCTCCGACAACAAAAAAAAGAACAAAAAAAAGGAGGGAAAGAGACAAAAGCAGGTCAGAAATTCTCCAGAGGATGTATGTTGCGAAGCCGAAGCCTTGGGTGTATGGGTGTAAAAATAACAAAAAAAATCTTTCCTTTATCTCTCATCTTGACATTTCCTATCAGTGTTTACAATGAAGGCAGACAGGTCCCAGTGCCTCAGACAGTTCCCGCCGCTCTTCGTTGTAACATTACTGGATGTATATTTGTCTTCAAAAAGTTATTCATGGCCTCAAGTCATTCGTATTGCCTTACCTTGCCTTTTCCATATGTATGTTATTTCCTTTTAAGTACTTTATTTTAACTATCCACGGACACACACTCTGAAACTAGGCAAACGACTGTGTCGCTATGTGAAACCAAGTGGAAACTAGAAAGTGTTATTTATGTAGGTCGCGCCAGGCAGTTATGAAATGTAAAAATATGAAAAGGGCATTGTGCTTGTTTGCATTGCAATGTATTTTTTCCCCATTGGGTTTTTGTTAAATCGATAAAACAGGTCCATGTCAAATGTATAAAGAAAGTGCAATATGTTTTATTCTACAATTGTATTACAAAATAATAGGATTTGGTGCTAGACTGAGGTTTTATGTGGCTTTAATATGTGGTTGCTAACAAGGAAAACAACAATGCGTGGAGAACAGCATTTGGTTTCCGACAACGACGTTCTGCATTAGCACGACAAAAAAAATCTATAGAAAACCCGACCCAGGATTCAGCAAACTCAGAGGCAAGTTGAAAGTTCACGACGTGACGACATAGGTTGGTTCCCAGGTCTGAATATCCACTTCAGATCTGGGTCTCTGTTGTGAGCTCCTTGGAGGCTGTTCCTTTCCCAGTGATAATTAGACATGAAGAAGAAAGAGCTGAGCAACATCATTCAGCAAACAGAAAATAGATGTCCTGTCCTTTTCACTCGGGTCATTAAAACCTTGCAGATGAAAGCCTCATATCTATACGTTTTATAGTTTGCTCGTTGGGGATATGATGTGGATATGATGGCAATAATCACTGTACAACCATCCACAATACAAACTAAAATGAAATTAAATAAATGTTTAAATGGATTACAATAAATATATATATATATGTATATATAAAATACTTTTTTATCAACAACCATCCATTTTGTAGCTACTTACCCAATGATACAAAAATTGTGGTGTTATTTTACACAAATTCCCTTGCTCAAGATAATTGCTTGTTCAATGGCAGTGACATTATTTAACATGTCTTGCAGAGACATGGCCCTACTCTGTGTCAGTCTTAATTAAATACCTTGCTCGCAGCCAAGGAAAATCTTGATCAATTACTCAGTCGATAGTGTTTTGATGAATCTGCAGTGCACTCTGCCTGCAAAAGTCTCTTTTCACCTCTCTGCCTGTCTGCCAAGAAGTAAAGAAGGACCCAGAGGAAAAAAGAAATGCTACGTTAATATAATCCTAATAATATTATAACATATAACGTGTACTACAGCTACTTGTATACCTTGAATAATACTTATCATTATATGGCACTTTCCATTATAAGTGCTTAACGATGACAATGGAGTAGGGGTGAAATAATATAAAAATAATATAAAATTGCATAAATCATAAACGGAATGAAGACAAATAACTTCACAAATATTGGAGTTAACAATACCGCAAAAGCAAATCAAATGTTTTTTGTAATATATTTGTAATATATTTATTGTAATCCATTTAAACATTTATTTAATTTAATACATTTTTTGATTGTGGATGGTTATACAATGATTATCGCCATCATATCCCCAACGAGCAAACTATAAAACATATAGATATGAGGCTTTCATCTGCAAGGTTTTAATGATCTGAGTAAAAAGGACAGGACGTTTGCCGAATGACGTTGCTCTGCTCTGTTACTTCTTCTTCATGTCTAATTATCGAAATAACATATTTCGATGAGATGTCTGTTTCCATAAGAAGCACAATAAAATGTAGAGGAAAAAAGACCTCAGATCTCAGATCCCGGGGTGTAGGAGCTGCTCTGTCCTCCCTGTAGGTTCAAGCCTAGAGACCTAAGCATGGACAGCCTATAGGCAGAAGACCTGAAAGGCTGCCTCATGTCTCATAGGGGAGGGGGGGGCATAAAAGAACATGTCTGTGCTTAAAGGTTATTACAAAGTTGTCTAAAATCAATCCTGAAAGTGACAGGCAGCTAGTGATGGGCAAAGCAGTTATTTCCAGTGTACTGAATCATTAGAATCAGTTCATTATATAGATTTGTTCACCGAATCACTGTGCTTCCAACTGCGTCGTCCCACTCACTGAACTGAAATATGGCCAAACGTTCGTTTGCAAGCTGAAAGCTACAATAACAAAGTCCTACCCTATTACAGCACATATATTTTCGCGACACCTAATTATTAAATAAAATATTGGGTATTACTTCCTACTTCGAGACTTCAAGACATGAGAGGGAAGGAGAGGGAGGGGGCGGGCTTGAGCGACTCAGCGACTGTTTACCACTCAGGGCTCACACACACACACACACACATACACACACACACGCTCCATTCAGTGAGTGTATCCTTATAGCTGTCCTCTTTTAAAAACTGTAATGTTATGTGTGTGTGTGTGTGTGTGTGTGTGTGTGCGCACGTGCGGCACTGCACTTCACATTCGCCCGCGACTGCCTGAGCGCTAAACTGAACTGACTGAGAAATGAAGGGATCGTTTCAGGAAGTGATTCAGTTCAATTCGTTCACCCAAAAGATTAATTCTTTTGAGCAAATTGTTTACGAACGACACAACCCTACAGGCAGCCCGTGCAAAGAGACCCTAACTGGCAGCCATACGGTTGCATTTCTTCATGTCGCATGTTGAACCGTCTGTAGGCGGTGGGTAGATTTCCAGCTGCGGCGGGTATTTACAGGAGTCAAGACGGGAGGAGGCTAAAGCAGGCATGTATTGCATACTCTGAATCAGCACATTCAATATGAAAACGGCTTAAACTGTGACTATATAAGCTTACTGGGCAAGTTTTTATACATCAGGCGCAGGACACGAGTTCTTGTTAAAAAAGAAAAATGGGCACTTAGGGTGTCCGCTCGACATTGCGACGGATAATGCGGCGAGACCCGTCGATGATGGGGAGGTCTAAGAGAGGACGGATTCCAATTGCATCAGTTTTTGTGCCTCATTAAGCTGAAAAAAAATCTGCTGATGTCCAACTATTTGATGATTCAGAAAGACACTTGTCACGCATGTCAGCAGCTATGCTAACCTGGTCACGGGGTGTGTGCTGTGAATCATCCGCTTTGTCCCTGTAGGCAATTTCCCCAAGAGGGAGCATAGGGAATAGCATTGGTCCCAGAATTGACCCTTGAGGGACACCGTAGTAGATGGATCTATTTGGAAGATATAATAATCAGGGTTTCCCACAAAATAAAGTTCATAGTCGAATCATCGTTCCGAGACTAAAATTATCTTGGTAAAACAATCCTGTGCATTGTAATAACCGAACAAACCAGGATGTAGAGGCTGCTGTAGGCAATATTTGAGAGTTGGAAAGTGAGAGCAGAAGAGGGCAAGATTTAGAAAATAAAACTCCCTCCATAAGTTTCTCATTGAGAAGTGTTGCATTCACGCCCCTGTGGTGGAGTTATGATAACGCTGTGTGCGCACATGTGATTGACAAGATAGATTCCCCAAACCAATTAGAGAAGAGAAGAGATGCCCTGGGCTGCGTTTCCCGAATGTACCTTCGCGCTATGTGTGTCGTGAAATATCCATTAAGGTATACCTTAAGCTACCGAGCTGTTTCCCGAATGTACCTTACCCATGTGTGTGTGTGTGTGTGTGTGTGTGTGTGTGTGTGTGTACGAACGTATCCCTTGAAAATCGATATCGGGAAACGCAGCCCTGATTAGTCAGAAATTAGGCGGGAGTGTAAAAGTCGTATCATACAGCACAGTTAAGCACAACAGATATCCTCACATTTCACTCACTAATATAGCTGACAGATGGCTATGGCATTTCTAACAAATTACACTCAAATGATAGCTCTTGATCAGCACCTTAAATAGGCTTACAGCGCCTTAAATAGGCCTACAGCAATTGTATTAGGCTTACATATTAACCATGGGTAAGAGAAAATAATTATTCTAATAATTATTAAGACTAAACTAAGACTTCAGACTTAACTAATGCTTCACGAGGAGACGTATTTCATGTTGGATCAATGAGAGATCTACAACTAATAACCTTGATGGGCGAATGCTCCACAATGGCAATACAACATCTTCAGTGGGGAACGAATGGGACAATCCGCGGTCCAAGTCTAGCGGTGTTAAATGAAAACTGAAACGCCGAAACAATGGCGTTAAAGAGAGGTGACACCCGTTCAGGTTCCAGCAGTTAACACATAGATAGAGCAATGGTGACTTGTGCTTCGAAAGGGTGAAACTCAGTGTTTGAAAGCTTGAAATGTAATAAAAAAAAGGTTTAGCAAGATTTGAACTAAGTTTTGAAGGTTTGCATAATGTTTTGATAGGCTGAAAACTAAAAAAAACTAAAAAATGCCTCCAGGATCCTGGAGGCAGGGGCCAAGACAGAGTTGCATCATCTCCGTTCACTTTATCAGACCAATTATTTTACAGCAATGGCGGATTATGGACACACTCAATAGTTCCTAACATTGGAACTAGTAGCAGCGGCGCGGCGTGTTTTCAGTTTCACTGCACTTTTCGAAGGTAAGAAGTTACAGTTTGATTGTAACTTCTTAGTTTGAGTTAGCAATATTTTGTGTTGCATCATTGTTATCACGTATTTTGACAGACGAAGATTTCTTTTGGATGATTGTTTGGCGCGATGTGGAATACATTCGCTACATGAGCACCGACAATAGGCCTAATGTACATTGCAAAATGTCACACTTTTCAGCCTCATTTAATTGCAATATTACTTCTCAATATCATGTACAGTGCAACATTTCTTTTCAATATCATTGCAAATATGACTTTCAATATCATGTGCAATATTACTTTTCAACTTCTCTATCTTGTTTTTCGGGGCCGTGGAGGTGCTGGTGAAGCCTTTAGAAGTTGGTCACCACATCGCCCATACCATACCTCAACATCGTCTACAAATGCATGGAAAACAGAGGCCCTGGTGTAGACCAAGGTTTACCCCGAAACGAAACCCCGGTGTTCAACCCCCTCTAAATGTTGGAAACCCATCACCAGGTGAGAGTTTTTTTTATTCAGAAGTCCTCAAAGTTTTGTGTGCCAACACAAACAAGAATGCAGCAAGACATCTGGAGAAAGGGAAGACATTTCCCTGGAAAGACAACACAAGAAATGCAAAAGTACCTGGGCATGTTGTTGCACATGGCAGTGATGGACTTCCCAAAGATCACAGACTTCTGGAGGAGAAAAACAATTTATCGTGTGCCCTTTCACGCCATTCTTTTCGAGAGAGACCGGTTCCTGGCAATTGCTGCCAATTGCCACATTAGTGATCCATCAGAAGATGTAGAACATGACAAAAAGGACCCACGGAGGACTATAACCTTCTCCACCGGGTCAGACCTCTCCTAGACATGATGAGGAACCGCTGCATGACCATCTACCATCCAAAGCAGCACATTTCAGTTGATGGGAGGATGGTTGTTACCAAGGCCAGATTGTCTTTCAAGCAGTACATGAAGGCCAAACCCACCAAGTGGCGGATACAATTCTTTGCACGTGCTGATGTAAACGGCTACACCATCGACTGCAAGCTGTACACAGGGAAGTCAAAGTTTGCATCAGGGAAGGGGCTCTGCTTTGATGTGGGGGCATCGCTGGTTAACAAAGACTTCCTTGGGTCTGGCTACATCATCTACTGCGACAACTACTACACAAGTCCCCTCCTCTTCTGACACTTGGGCCAGCAGGGATTTGCATTGCATTGGATAATAGGTCACCAAGAGGCTCGATTCGTTGGATTAGGGACAGGGACCTTTTATTTGTGAAGTGGATGGACACCGGAGAAGTCTCCCTTTGTAGCAACATCCACCCTGTGTACAGTGGGGAGACAGTGTTGCGCTGGCAGATGACGGGCGACGTCAGACGCTCCCTCTCCCCAGACCCACGGCAGTACAACAGAGTACAACAAATACATGGGAGGAGTGGACACATCTGATCAAATGCTGGGTACCAATTCAGTCCACCGCAAAACAAAAAGATGGAACATGACTGTTTTCCAGCATTTTCTGGACATTGCTGTGACAAACAGTGACATAATTCACAAGGAATTATGTAAAAGCCAGCAGCAGAGGCACATGACATGCCAGGACTTCCAGGAAGAGCTCTCCGCACAGCTCATGGGAGTTCCACTGGATGGCAGGCCCGAGAAGACTCCCAGCCATGGCTACTTCCCTGTCCCCACAAGCAAAGAAGGACAGGCCAAATCACAGAGAGCCAGCAAGGGGCTACGACAGTGCACTCTGCAAAAAGAGCACTCCTTGGCAATGTGAGGAGTGTAATGTGGGCCTGTGTCTGCAGGTAGAGAGGAACTGCTTCACAGAGTACCACAATGGCCCAACACGCCTGGACCTTCTTAGGGAAAACAGTCCAAAAAATCCAAAATAAAAGCCCATGTGTAACATTTTGTTTATGAGCAATTACAGTTGCTACTTTACTAAAAACTTGTAAAATCCAATTCAGTTTTTTGTTTTTCTTCCCTTTTAACTGTTATTACTCAAAACATACAGGAATGTTAAATAACTGCCAGATATTGAAAGTTGAAGTAATCTTGGAAAAAGGGGCAAAAGCACTCACAGGATATTGGACACTGTAACAGCCAAAACAACAAAATAAGTCCAGACGGCCTATTTGAGGCTTAGTTGTTAAAGGGTTAAAAGGATTTCATCATAAAAACATGACATTAAGCATTTAAAATGGCTCTTATAATACCCACAATTAGGGACCACAAACCCCAAAATCCATCGGTGAAATCTATCATTTGAATGTATTTTTCAACCAACAATATATTAATCTACATTTTCCAATTTCAATACTACTCACATGAAATAACAAATAAATAAATGGGATAGGATACACACAAATGTGCAGTACCGACGACTGCAATGCCCTCCTGGTGGGGGCATCTGAAAAAGCCATAAACCGGCTGCAGTACATCGAAAATTGTGCTGCTCGTGTTCTCACCCACACCTCCCACCGTGAACACATTACTCCAGTGCTATTCAGCCTGGCTCCCCATCAGCTCACGCATTGATTTTAAAGCTTTAACCCACACCTGCCAAGCCATCCATGCCACTGGCCCATCCTTCCTCTCCGACCTTATTGACCTGTCCTGCCCCACACGTACCCTCCGCTCCTCCAGCTCCATCTCTCTCCTGCAGCCACGCTGCCGACTCAAAGCCATGGGAGCCAGGGCCTTCAGCTGTGCTGCTCCACGGCTGTGGAAATCACTCCCAGACCCCATCAAACTGGCAGGGTCACTCAAGTCTTTCAAAGCTCTCCTCAAAACACACCTCTTTAGATGGCATTTAAAGACTTTTTATTTTGTTGAATTGTTGCATTTTTTAAATTATTTCTTGTTTCTTTAGACTTTTAAATCTCTCCGGAGCCTCTCGTTTTGTACTCTTTTTCTTTTTTAATTTCTTTTTAGTAATTTTTCTTTTTTAATTTTTCTTTGTTTTTATGATCCTCTCATGTACAGCACTTTGGGTACTAGAAATGCACTCAACAAATTTGATCTATTATTATTATTGATATGGTTATGAATATGATTACGGCAATATATGTGAAGCTGTATGGGCACCATTGTCATTATGTTAATTTTATATTAATAGGGAGAAATTCTTTTTTCTTCACTTTTTGTTATAAATGTCTCTTTCACACGTTTTGTCATGATGGCTCTTCTTTAGTCACTGATCCAGCTCAGCTGTGAGAGGGTTCAAGTGACACTGCTTCTGTGTTATGAAACTGTCTAACTTCAATAGACTCGATAGAATTGGATCCACAGCCCAGTAAGTCGCACACCAAGAAACTAATCACATCCATAGCTCAGTAACTTACACAACAAAAGCCATACTAACTCACCACTATGTTGCTAAGCATGGTGAATATGTATATTGAAGAGACTATGGCACTATACGTATTTGGTATTCAATTCGTACTTTACAAAGTACGAAATACTCTAAATCAACTTGCGTATTGTTTACTAGATACCAAAAGTCGCTGTATAGTGGTGAGTCAGCAAATTGATGTGCAATTTCCACTCAAATGACCCGCTAACTATTTGAAGCTACATGCGGTAAATGCATGTGATTAGATTGTACTTCAGCAGAGAGCAAAAAATAGGTTAAGAGCAAAATACCTCTGCCTCCAGGATCCCGTTTTTTTTTCTGTCTGTCTGTTTCTGAGTTTCAGACCAGAGCTGCAGAGACAGCACTGCCAGAAATCACGTGACTCGCAAGCTCGCAACTGTGTGGGCAGATCACTGAAAAGTGGGTGTTGTAAACTCAGCTTTGAAAGAACAGACTGCAATACGAGTGCAAATGTACATCCGCAAAACTTTCAAAATAAAGATTCACCAAGTTTCAACACCATAAGATTCGGCCTTTCGAAACTTGTCTTGTCGTAAAGTTTCAACGTTTTAAAACTTTTTTCCCCATCAGAGTTCAGATCACCAGATCATTTTTTCAGCCCATCAAAACTTTATGCAAGCCTTCAAAACTTTCAGTCTTGCAAAACCTTTTTTATTACCTTTCAAACACTGAGTTTCAACCGTTCAAAGCTTTTTTTTGTTTTGAATGATGGCATGATATTCATCCCATAGATACACGTGATTCACACATATTGTGTATTTGTAGTCAAACACTTCATTCTCTTTATCAATAGGAACCTCATTGTTTGAGGATGAATGATCGGATGTCAATACAGTGCGTAGTCAGACAGTGCCATGGACATCTCTAGCTATCTAGCATCTCTAGTTCTTCACTTAGGTTCGATGGTTAAAGACAAGACAAACATCTAAAAAGATAACTGAGTTTATTCTGATAATACAAGTGAACCTGAGGTCAGCCTCCAGAGTGAACACAAAAGCAAAACTTTAGTTTCGCATAGGATTTTGTTTCTCTGGTGTTTCCCTTTAAGGTGTTCACCTTAAAGGGAAAGCTTCTCCTGATTGGCTCGTGTGAGCTGTCGCTATCTGACTTGTCCAATGGGTGTTCGGGGGGAACTCCTTCTGTGGTTCAATTTGGTTTCCATGGATACTATCTACTCATACCAGGCACGGTGAGCCTGTTGGTATGTGAATGAGGTATATGTTTTTGAGAGTCTATTCCATGTACACTTGTCGAATAACCTCTGGGTTCACAAAAAGCATGTCTATATATGGGCTGTGTCCCGAACGGCTAAAACGCTGCCTCTTCAGGCAGCCTTCAGAGGCAGGGAGGCATCAAGTCAGCTTCTGAAGGCAGCATAGACGTATCCTTCGTGGGTCAAGATATCCCACAATGCCGTGCGCCCGCTCCACCGCTCCGACAAGAAGAAAAACATGGCGAGCAACAGCCTCTGATTTTCTTTTTACTGAGAAATCAACAGTTTAGTCACTGAATATCCATTTTATTTAGATGTATAATGCTTATTTAAGACATTTGTGCCGACTTTCGGATTTGTTGACAGCAGACTTTCTGGTGATGTGACGACATCGTGACGCCATGCTGCCTTGGAAGTCCATCTCAATCCAGACTCCTTTACAGGTAACTATACAAAAACACTACAGCCTTCAAAGGATACTGCCTCACTAGACAGCAAGGCCGCAGGCAGCTGCCTTGCATTCGGGACACATGGTTATACTAGACATTGGGTAATAGCCTAGCTAGAGTTGTTAGACTGTGGCATTGTGAGGGCATGCAGGACAATATATCCACAACAGAACGGAGCTCTCCATCTCCACAGAGACCGGCCACTGTTTGATTTCATAGATGTATGTAGCCTATATTATATTAGGCTAATAGCAGGCTATATGATCTGTCAAATTGAATGCAGATGCTGCCATGAATGGACGCACACATCATCGTCATATCTTTTTTTTCACAGCCTTTTATTTTAAAAAGGCAATTTGTTTGTAGAGGCGGTCGGTAATTTAGCGGAAGCGCTGCGCCTCGCCTTTAGCTGTGGGAAACCCTGATGATAATAATAATAATAATAATAATATATTTTATTTATTGAGCGCTTTTCTAGACACTCAAGGACACTTGAGTGTCAAAATACAGGCATAAAACAAGACAAAATATCAATAAAAGGTTGCATTAAAACATTTAAAAGCATACAAATTAAGGGGCAGACAGAGAGGTGAGGAGAGTTAGATGTTAAAAAGCAATTTTAATTTACTGTAGCTGTGAATCATCTATATGACACAGAAGGGGGGCCATAACATTGTCTCTGCAGATGACAACTCCAAGCATAGGGAATAGCATCGGTCCCAGAAGTGACCCTTGGGGTACCTCTAGAGTTGTAGATGTGTGTGTGGGGACCGCTAAAGTCTGGCTGAGAGGGTTGAATGTTGTGATTGATTATGGTGAAGGTGCCTCTTCAAAGGCACTAAGACAGAACAGACAGAACAACTACTAGCATCCACAGCATGAGGTCATCACAGAGTCTCTTTCAGATTTCTACTCATATACTCATACAGTACAAAATAGCCTAAGCCTAATTAAAAAAATAAGGAACTTTTGAAATGTTAATTTCACTTGTGCCTGGCTTATCGGCATCATACAATAATTTGATGTTATTGCCACACGAACTGCAGAATGCTGTTTCAGAGTGCAGGTTGGATCCACAAAAAGGACAATACATCGTAATCTGTAATAAAACTTCTCAAACGGGCAAGAACTTGACTCCGTTGACGCTCACTTCCATTATGTTGTGGCTTCTGCATTTGTGTTTTCCGTTAATGCGTTTGTGTTTTTCAAATGTGCAAAGAGCTTTGGATATGCACATCTCAGCCACCGTACTGATGTATCGTTAGGAATTTCGAAACAAGGAAAATCGTTAGGAATTTCGAAACAACACAATGTAAGTGAAATGAGATAAGAGAATGAGGTCTGTTTGAGCGATAATAGCCTTAACTGGCTGCCTCTGATTCGTAACTGGCTTTTGAGGGGATAATGTAAGTTAAGCAGAGGGAGGTTTTGATGTATAATTTAGTGGAGCTAGGAAGTCAGAAGGAGGCCTGGCGAGGACTGATCTAGTGCTGTTGTGTTGTTGTATATAGTATACATGTATGTCCTTGACCTTTTATCAATCCAAATTCATTACGAGAATAACGAAAGCAATCAAGCAGAAAATAATGTACATACATGTTTATGTCAGTAGTATGACAGGTTGAAATGGAGATTTGAGTCATGTTTTGTAATAGGTTATCTAATGTCTTACCAGGTCACGTTAACATTGGTTAATACCAGACCACACCAATATTCCCAAAACATCTAACTAAGAGTATATTTAGTCTCAACACTTTTAAGAGCTAGGTGTTTTTAATACAATTACCTCATACAGCAACTGGTTCAAAAATGTCTAATTAACCAACGGCAGGAGTTATTTCTCATTGGCAATCCATTACAACCCATCCACATGCTGATCCATTCATTAGCTTGCTTTTTAAATAATAGCTAATTTGTGTTTAAATAACTGTGTTCAACGGGAATACCGCACCAAGCATTTTTTAAATCCTACTAACCAACTATTCACCATTGTGTGAATTACATTTAAATGAAATCAACATAAAGTATACAAAAACCCTACAATAGCAAATGATTGCAATTATCCCATAAAACAATTACATATAACAACAATATATTACCTTATGGGACAGTATCAACACTGAACATATTCCATAAGGCACTAGATGTGTTCATATGTATCATAAATTGCACTCAGTAAATTATGCATGCAGTGGCCAGTTCTGGTGAATGAAAAGATGGAAATGAATTATCAATATTTCAGAGCTGGGCATTATTTTATTTATTGACAGCACTGGTACAGGCATGTGCTGCAGGTGCTAAGGTTTCAATTAAAATACAAATTTTGATGAAATTTATGAGTGAATGAATGTATTTTTCCTCCACATTTCTGAGTCGCCCTAAGCAACAACATACTGCCATTGGAAACATGAACACATTACATGCAGCTAGGGACAATCGTGGTTCAGGTTAGTGGTTTTAACAGAAAACGGCTATATTTAATATTGAACCATAATTAAAGTGAGATTTTTTTTTATATTCCTGCCACCTGAACGTTGTACCATAAATACATGCGCATGAAAAAAACGAAATAATAATAATTAAAGACTAGGAGCTAACATTTGCACACACACACACACAGGTGCACACCACAAAACACATTTACCACAGCCTGTACTGCAGGAGGGTATGTGTGATTTTTTTCAGTTTAAAGAAGAATGACTGGTCCTTGGAAGAACTCAGCATGCAGGATTTATCCCATTATACCCTTTGAAGCGGGAGCCTGTCACTCGCAAGTCTTTTTCACACTGTTTGGCAGAATCACATCCCATTATCTGTATGTCGTACGCTGACCTTAAACAGTATTTAAAAAGACGAAGAAAAAACCCCTCAAATGTTGAAATGTAATTAAAGATCCCCAAAGGTAGAGAGCGCAGCAGTCTTCCCTGCGAGAGCGAGAGAGAGAATATTGGCTGACGATTTTAAATGGTACCTGAAAGAATGGCCTGTGTATTACTGTCAGGAGGAAAGCAGGTTAAATCATGTCATGTTACTTACCATACATATTCATGAATACGTATTGATCACTGTTCGCAAATCCCTTCTTGGAAGGAATACTAATAACGTGTCTTCAACTTTATGTAAGTATGTTTTAGTGACGGCTTGTCAGAGAGATGTTTGTTTCTATCGAGCAACTCAGGACATCTTATACAAACGTTGTCTTGCCTGCCGTTTCCTTGACATTTAATAATGTACATGCAGGCAAGTGGCAATGAATCACCTATAAGATTATAATATTCCCCTACACGACGTCTTTAATAACAGTAATCACATTTATTTACTGCAAGGCTCATAGGAAGGATGCAAATGAAATGCGTACTCCTGCTCTCTTCTATTCAACATTGTTGAGGCCTGCTTTTGAAAAGCACACCGTTTGTACCGTCGGTGCGTATTAGATTTTCTCATTGAATTTCGTGTTGAAAGGCAGGTATAAAGAGAGAAAGAGAGAGAAGAGAGCGAAAAAAAAATAAAAAAATATTTGGCACGTTCATGTAAGCTACCAAAAAAAAGTGAGAGAGAGTGACTGCTGACATGGAGCAATGCTGATGACGCAAAGCTGAAGGCCTATTGACAGATCTGCTG
>OMKN01056068.1:2796-15328 GCA_900302345.1 Melanonus zugmayeri | reverse complement strand
TTAAAATATTACGTCACTCCACCCATGATCATATATTAGTGAAATGTGAGTGACGTAGACTAAGAGTCTGAGGTGGGGTTTGCGCCGTGTTTCCTCATTTATAATAACAACCAATCAACCAATCAATCAATCAACCAATCAGCAGTCCAACAGTTAGTTTTTAAATTACATTGACGCTTATCGTGTGTCGGCAGACTAGGCCTACTACAGAGTGATAGGCCTACAGAGTTACAGGCCTACTACAGAGTTATAGGCCTACTACAGTGATAGGCCTACAGAGTGACAGACCTACTGCAGCGCTATAGGCCTACTACAGTGATAAGCTGCAGAGGGCGTGTAGTGTAGGCCTGTCCTATAGCGCCCTCTGCAGGAGGGAACGAGGCTGCACAGCGTCCACAGCCCTGCAGAGCTAGGGCAGGAGATCTATTTATAAATAGGGGACGATAAACCATTATGCCTATAAATGATCACTGGTTACCAGTACTGGTTACCAGTACTGAGCCAGTGTAAACAGTTCGCGATGTCTACAGATTTCGGTCGGGTTGGGTCAGAGAATCCCTGACGTGAGGATCCAGCGGTGAAGCGACTCTCCATCCGACGCGCGGCTCGATGGAGCCGCCGGCCGGTCCTGCTGGGACCACCGGAGCTCCCGAGAGCACCGAGATGGAAGACCTGGTAAGGCTGGTTTAACATTAGACCTGGTAAGGCTGGTTTAACATTAGACCTGGTAAGGCTGGTTTAACATTAGACCTGGTAAGGCTGGTTTAACATTAGAGCTTTGTGGACAGCGGACGTGTGAACGACCGATGCAGAGGGGATCTCTGCAGGCTGAACGTAGCGGCACCATCATCATCATCATCATCATCATCATCATCATCATCACCACCATCATCATCATCACTATCATCACCACCACCATCACCACCACCATCATCATCATCACCACCATCATCACCACCATCACCATCATCACTACCATCATCACCACCACCATCACCATCATCACCATCACCATCACCATCATCACCATCACCGTCATCACCGTCATCAGACCTAGTAGTTCAACGCGTCATCAGGTCTAGTGGTTTTTATTAAACTGCTGACAGTTAATCTAACCCGTTTTTAGGAGTTATGTAAAGAGCTCGTAAGGTCATATAATAATATAATATAATATAATAATATAATATAATATAATAATGTCCCTAGACCTAGGTGGTGTTCTTGATAGGGTGACCAGACGTTTTTAAAACATAGGATCAGATTATATTGCGTTAATAATATACAAACTACAAATCTACAAAGTCCCCGTTTTTCATTTCACAAATGTGGTTTCCTTAACCCTTGAGCAAGCATTGGGCAGCAGCAGGCAGCTGGTCCACCGGGAGGAGAAGTGAAAGAGAAACGCGGTTATATATATGTATATATATATATATAAATAGAAGTAGTACGGACGCGTGTCTCTTCTGCGACAAGGAAGCAAAGTGTCGCTAACTTGGTATCGAAGATAGAGGTAAGAATGACTTCACGATAGGCCTACACTCTATAATATATAATATATAATGTATGATGTATAATATATAATGTATAATGTATGATGTATAATATATACAAGCAGGCTGCTGGGTTTAAAACGCAGAATGACATAAGTTGTTCCTCCATGATGTTTGAATGGTGTTATTCGCAGGGGCGGCTCTAGGATGTTTTAAATGGGGGCCCAGGGTGGACCCAGCACCCAGGGGGGCCATGGGAAACCAGAACATTCTATCAGAAATAAATACTGCGTTGAAAATGGACTTACAATACATCTGAACCAGGGGGGCCTATCACATTTCAGGGTGGCCGGTGCCCCCCACGCCCCCTTCTAGACATGCCCCTGGCTCTAATGCCCATTGTGGGAACCGTATACAGCACTATCACTATGTGTGTTGTGTGCTCTCTCATTCAGCTGAATTAAATTACTACAATGCTTTTGTGTGAGAGTTACAAATTATCTTGTGAGAGTGAAACACTGAAACACTCGTGAGAGTGAAACACTCTTGTGAGAGTGAAACACAAGAAGTGTTTCACTCTCACAAGATAATTTCCACGACCTAGGCTTAGTAAAGAACCCAAGATAAACTACTAATAATAATCTTTATTGTTCACACAGGTTGGTTAAAACACATCACAGTAAATCACAATGTTCACAGATTTAGCAAAGTTATTGCATTTGGTATGAAAGACGTTTTGTAAATGTTCTTGTTTGCTTTTTCCCCGACGAATTCTTTAAAAAGGGGACAAACAGCATCAGACACAATCTGTCTGGGGTTTTATATTATATTATATATACATTGAGTTGTTCCTGCTCTTTCCCAATCATTTCACTGCATTGTAATATCACACGTGTTGTAATATTATATTACAGGCCTATCTTATAGGAACAGTTGGTGTTAAACCCTAGTAGTAGATCACAGTCTACTCCCTTCAATAGCTGCTGGTTGTGGGGGTTCTTGCAAACAAATATATGAAAATGTAGAAACTATAGAAATGGCCCACAATGAACCATTCCTTACCAATATTCTTTATTCATCAAGGTGTATACCCCAAACACATAATAATGAATACAAATACACATTTCTCATACTCATCTGGTGAATACGTTCTTCTCAGTTCTTCTCATTACACTGTTGAATGATTTTAAAATGTTAGGGCGCTGTTACTATGTTATAGAAATAGGCTATAGACGAATGTAGAGTCATGGTTTGTATAGCAAGTCTATTTGGATATGTTTTTCTTGTACTTTCTATACTTTCCTTTTACAAGTCAGCTACAGTGATTGTCCAGATCATAGGCCTACTAGAGTGTGTGTGTATTCATCAGGTGAACTCCTCTGTTTTAGGTGAACAAGGGGGATATGGTGGTGGACGCGGAGGCCCCGGTGGTCACCCCTGCGGTAGACAGGATGGCCATCAGGTGTCGAGACGTCTGCCGATCCTACGGCAAACTGAAGGTCATCAGCAATATGGACCTGACCGTTCCACAGGGACAAATGTAAGTGTGTGTGTGTGTGTGTGTGTGTAAAATATGATTCATAGCCACAAGTGAACTAGTAATAACTAAGTCTGGCATGATGCACACACGTGTTCACTGGGACATTGATATGACGGGTAGATGTGTATTGGGTTAAAACAATGTGTGTGGAAAGCAAATGCAACCAAATGCAAACAAAAAGCAAGATGTTGGGTCACAAACATCTAAAAATGGGGTCACAGGCCAAAAAAAGGTTGGCAACCACTGTGTGTGTGTATGAGTGTGTGTGAGTGTGTGCTTGTGTGTGTGTGTGTGAGTGTGTGTGTGTGTGTGTGTGTGTGTGTGAGTGAGTGTGTGTGTGTGTGTGTGTGTGAGTGAGTGTGTGTGCTTGTGTGTGTGTGTGTGTGTGTGTGTGTGTGCGTGTGTCAACGCTACTGTTATTGTATCCTCATAGGTGCGTTTCACCCCCTTTCTGTCTGTAGTTATGGTCTGTTGGGGCCGAGTGGATGTGGGAAGACGACGCTATTAAAGTGTATTGTGGGGACTCTGAAGATCTCCCAGGGCCACATCAGTGTTCTGGGGAAACCTCCTGGGTCTCCTGGTCACCAGGTCCCTGGGAGGATGGTTGGGTACATGCCACAGGTACACATCCTGTTAGTAACTCAACTCTTTTTCCTTTTGACAGACCTTGTTGTTTTGCATATTCATATTTATTATAGTTTACCATTATACTGTTTATATGAACAATGTATTCATTAAGGATGTATATTAACAATAATATTAATGCAATTTGCAATTTACATGCAATATGCATCTTAAAATGTAGTGAAAATAAACATGTATTCAGTTGAGGTCAACTAAGCCCCAGACAAATGGACTGGCCTTGACTCTGTTCAAATGTAGAGGAAAAGTTAAAAAAATACTTTTAATCTTATTATTAACTTATTTAATTATTCCTATTAGTAAATTTAGGATTTCATTGTACCAAACGAACATTTGCCAAACAACAGTGATTTTCTTTTAAATACACGTCTTTAATGAGGTTAAGCCTACAGGGAGCCTCGCACAGCAGCCGTCCTCCAACCTAAACGAGGTTATAGGCTAATAGGCTAATAGGCTAATAGGCTAATAGCCTAATAGGCTAATAGCTAATGGGTAATAGGTTATATTAGCTAATAGCTAATAGGTTGTTTGTCAAAGCAATGGTGAAAATAACTTCCGGGTTGCCCCACAAAAAGACGTGGGCTTACCGGAGGGTGACATCTGTCGGAAATCCAAAGAAGAAGAAGAAATACGTCCTCCCTGGTTCACTCTAAAATCTACGTTTTTATTGAAAGAAACAGTTCCATAAAATAAGGCTTAACAGCTCAGATGACGACACGACAAGGATTCAACAACACGCAGCGGCTCAGAGATCAGCGTCCATAGCAACCACCATAGCAACGATAGAAAACATTGCATTAACTAACAAATTAAACATCATATACATTTACTGAACAAAGATTATGAAAATAAAATGCTGATTTCTCATTAGAAATGTTATCAAAACGCATTTTAATGCTGAAACTATCTTAAAATGGACCAGATAACGCTCATATGGGTCGTTTTGGGGCGCATGAGAAACTATTCTGTCATTTAGGTCGGAGGACTTGTTGTGCACAGTGATGACAGATGACACCACGGATACATGATGTTTCTATTATGTCAAAAACTAACACATGAAAAACAAGCCATCGACTTATTTCAACTCATTTAAATGAAACATTAGTTTTAGCAGGATTAACTCAACTTGCCATGTTATTCTCAGGATTTGGCACTGTACAACGAGTTTACAATCAGTGACACGCTCACCTTCTACGGACACATTCACGGGCTGGGCTCCAAGGAGACCCGCGCCCGCATGGACTTCCTGGTGGACTTCCTGGACCTACCTCAGAAGTCCAGTCTGGTCCGAAACCTCAGGTAGGAAAACATCAGGACGCAACACGAAAACACTGATGATTTGAAGAAAACTAGATTTTTCTGAATCTCAAATATGTATATTAATGTATACAATTTCTTGAATTTTCAACTAAGTGCTTTATCATTAGTGTTGCATTGTATTGTTGGATGTTGAATCCCAACAACAGAAACACTTTGGCCATATATATATATAGTACTTGCTTTTGCCGTATAGTAACAATAATTGCTTGTAACCTGTAACATGTTCTAGGGTAAAACAGCTGTGTCTCTCTGACTGAGCTCTTGTTGTTTTGATGCTGTTGCCGGGCAGGTTTGTCTTGCATGATTTGTCTCTTTTTGTGGCATGAAAACATGGGAATCCAAAGGGGAAGTTTCTTCCCTTAATGAATTAGGCGTATGCGTTTCTAGCTTTAATGTGTGTGTGTGTGTGTGTGTGTATGTGTGTGTTCGTGTGTGTGTGTGTGTCAGTGGAGGCCAGAAGAGGAGGGTGTCTCTGGGAGCTGCTCTGCTACAGAACCCACAGCTTCTCATTCTGGATGAGCCCACAGTGGGAGTGGACCCTGTGTTAAGAGCCAAGTATATACACACACGCACACACACATGCACACACACACGCACACACACGCACACACACATGCACACACACACCGAAAGGCATGCATAAATATACTCACATATACACAGACTGCTCCAGTTATTTCATTCTAGTCCAATGATGTAATCTAATCTCAAGCAACCAGCTAGTTGGCAGCTAATGATGATAAGCCTGTACCGCTGTACTGTATAATGTAATATCAGAGTTTCACTCTCTGAGGGAAGGAATACCAATACTATGCCCAGATCGCCATCACAGAATCACAGAATATTCCCTGAACACAGACAGCTACCTGATTTCCTGATTTATGGATTGTTTTCCATTAGCATCCTAACAGTCCAACTGTTAGGATACTGTTACTATATATATGATGATATATATCATGTGATATAATATATATATACGTATATGTATGATGATATATATCAGGTGATATAATATATATATGATATATATCATGTCATTATGTGTGTTTGGTTTGGTTGCAGGATCTGGCAGCATCTGGTGGAGATTGTAAAGACAGGAAAGGTCTCCGTCATCATCACAACACACTACATAGAGGAGGCCCGTCAAGCTAATGTGGTAAATCCTCAGTATACCGCTAGACCCGTTCTACCGCTAGACCCGTTCTACCGCTAGAACCGTTCTACCGCTAGACCCGTTCTACCGCTAGAACAGTTCTACCGCTAGACCCGTTCTACCGCTAGAACACCCGTTCTACCGCTAGACCCATTCTATTCTTCAGACCTTTAGAGGCTCCTGGAACCTGATGTTTTTCTTTCGACCAGATCTCCATCTAGTCTAAAGGCCACAACCTCACCGCTGTCCTCGAACTCCTCGTGGAGAAGCTGGGTGACACGCTTTAGGAAGACGTTCTGAAGGTTACCTGAGCCATTACTTCCATGGACCTTGGCTGGACATCCACATGTAAAACACTAGTTCCTCCTTCCCAGTAATGGCTTGAAGAGGTGGATGAAACACTAGGTCCTGCCAGGTGTTGTTCACGGCACGTTGCCCTTTGAAACTCATGGCATTGCGCCTGTCCTCAAGCCACACTGCGACTGCGGCGCATCACCATCACCAGGATCTTGCCAGTAAGAGGGTTCCTCCTCTGCTGTTGCTGAATTGTATTCTCTGAAAAGGTTGGCAAACCGTTGAGGTCATTATCACAGGACAAACTTGCAGTTCTTCCAGAATGTTGTAATCTGTGGGTGCATGCTGGTTGAGGTCCTCAGGCCACCACAACATAGTCAGAGCACTGTTTTAAAGGGGTAATGGAGCAGCTTAAGGGGACATGTGGAGACGTAGTTAGAGAAGTTGTCTACCGGTCATTTTTGCAGCTCATGCAAGGTTACCTTTGTGACCATTAACTAATTAAAAGATGTTTAATTAGTTAATGTATTTGGTCACTTGGTCACTACATGACCAACTCATTAAGTGCTTCAATGAGACTTTTTCACATTTGGTCCATTCTGTGTTAACACATTCACCACCTGGTTTGAACGTTATCAATCGATTGAATGGACCTTATCAGTGTTAGGTCTGTTTCTTGAGTTGTGTTTGTTAAACGTGTTTGTGTCTCCATCTGCTGGCCAGGTATGGAGGAGATTGTGGGGGAGGCTGGCAGAGCCACCCAGCTGTGGCCAGTCCTGCAATTACCTGGGCAGCAGATGGAGACACAAACACGTTTAACAAACACAACTCAAGAATCAGACCTAACAATCAGTGGTTATCAGCCCCATGGGTTAGTAGGGGCCTACTCTACCTACCAGTAGGTTCAGAGGGAAACGTGTGTGTGTGTGTGTGTGGGAGCACGTGTGTGTGTGTGTGTGTGTGTGTGTGGGGGCACGGGTGTGTGTGGGAGCACATGTGTGTGTGTGGAGGTTCCCTCCCTCTGTCAGAGTCCTTTGGGTTTGGTCCCTTTCAGCTCCAGTGGTTGACAGTTGATGCCAATTCTTGTGATAGCGGTGCACACCTGTTCTCCAGGTGCGGAGGCAGCACGAGTCGTGGTCTGTATTTATTCATGATCCGACCCCCCTCCAGGTGTCCGGAATTGAGGTCGATCGAACACACTTGGTCCCTTTTTGTTCCGTGTGGGTGTGAAGCTTTAGGCTTAGCACCAAGATGATCCCAGTGGGTAGAAACGTACAATTGGGGAAACGTACAATGTCATTCAGAGTCAACCGTCCATCCGGCCAGGTTGAGCTGGAGACACTGAAGTGCATCTTGAAGTTCACAGTTCCTCTCTATATCAAATCACTTTGTTTCCAGACCTTCTGCAACAGCTCAGATCCTGTGCATTCAGTTGATTCTGATAAGCAGAGGTGTGATGTTCTTCTCTGATATTAATAACTGTCTAGTCCCAAAATTATAAAGGGATGAATAGTTTCAGTATCCAATAAATGGTTAAGCGGATAGCAGATAACAGAGAGCAAAGCAGAGAGTGTCCAACCTC
This sequence comes from Melanonus zugmayeri, assembly GCA_900302345.1. Lineage (NCBI taxonomy): Eukaryota > Metazoa > Chordata > Actinopteri > Gadiformes > Melanonidae > Melanonus > Melanonus zugmayeri. Next base: position 7,307 of record OMKN01056068.1, on the reverse strand, counting down.
GAGGGAAACGGATAGCAGCATTTCTGAAACTTATGTTAAGTTTCACAAAGAAGATTCTATTTTGAATTCTCTCATTGAATGCCATGGACATTTGTATTTAATACAGTACAGTTGTTTTTTTAATTTTTGTATCTTGTACTTCTGCACCAATACACCACAACAAATTCCTTGTATATGAAATTTTCCTCCTCTTTAAAGACTTGATTTCCTTCAAAACAGCACTCTCTCTGCAGGTTGGTCTTATGAGGAATGGCCATTTGCTGGCAGAAGGCCCTCCAGAGGAAGTGATGAAACAGCACAATGCATCTGTGAGTAAAGAGTTGAACTCACTGTTATTAACTGTTGTTATTAACTGTTGTTATTAACGGTTGTTATTAACTGTTTCACTGTTAATAACAAACACTGTACTGGGGGCTGAACCATCAGAGCACCCATCTCAACACGCTGCTACCTAGTGGGATGTAACCAAGTTCAATTCAATTGAACTTTTCAAGGATTAAAGCACCAGTGGTTTTATGATTTAATTTCAATTCAATTTTAATCAATTGTATTTATCATTTATTTTGCTCTAAATAGATGCTCTGTCCATAAAGTTAGTTTATATTAAGAAAGAGGTCAATTGACCTCTTTTTGGGGTTGATATGTGTAGAGGTTCTTTCTCTACACATAAGAGGCCAATTGTGATAGTTAGTCATATTGGCATCCCTTAAAGCACTACAATCACTGTAAGGTAATGTTACAGTTTGTAATTATTTGTGCTACTGAATATAATTAGTGTTTGGTCCCCATATTGCCCATTGGCAGACGTTGGAACACGCCTTCCTACAACTCTGTGAGACATCAGACCTGATTGACTCAAAGCGATGTCCCAGTCGAGGCGTTTTGGACAGCAGTCAATCATTTGACAGCGGACGGGAAGAAAGTCGGCCAATTCTTAGCCTAGGACCAGGAGGATCACCGGAGGACCTACCTCAATATGCTGGTATTTACAGGCCATAGACCGTTTGATTTAATTAAATCATTCACTGTGAACTGTGCTCAATCTCCAACTACAGAAATTCACTTAATATGACCTTTTATGTTATGTTTTATAGTTGCCGTGATGCGCTGTTGGTGAATGCACACACAGTCCACGCACGGCCAAGGCATTTATAGTTGCCGTTTACGTTGCTGTGGACGCGCATATCGCGTAGTTCTTCAAAATGTCAAATCACCGTATGAACTGTGTGGCTGTGATTACGCCATCTTTGGTTCACGCACTGAGACTACATATTAGGTTTACGGTGTGTGTGTGTGTGTGTGTGTGTGTAGTGGACTGGAAGGTACGAGCCAGACATGTGCTTCCAAAGTGGAGGAACATCTCAGCTCTGATGATCAAGACCCTGATCCGGATGAAGAGGATGCCGGGGTGAGGAGATCATGATTGGAAAAACATTGCAGTACTATTTCAATAGACAGTCAATTCATATTAAACTAAACATCATTGAAGCCACGGACCAGAAAATAAACGGGTGTTTATGATGGATTAGATTTTTATTATTTTTTAAACTTTCTCTTTACAACACAACATGCCGCCTTTCATTATTTAATCCAAAGCGTTAAATGTGCGGTAAGTTCTTAGCAATGCCATAGCCCTCTGTCAGCTATTAGTGAGTGAAATGCGCTGTGAAATATCTGTTGACTGCCCGCCTGCTCCTGAGACATTTAGATTTAGATTAGCCGCTACCGGCTAATTTCTGACCAATCAGGACACCTCTTCCCTGATTGGTTTAGGGAATTAATCTTGCCTGTCAATCAGAGGTGCATGAAAGGCAACGCTTAATGGTGGAGAAACAGGGAAGGAGGGAGCGTTTTGTTGGGTCGTGTGTTTTCAAAATCTTGCTCTTTTCTGCTCTCTCTCTTTACAACTCAAACCTGACCTACAGCACCTCAAGTATTCTTGTCATCATCAGTGAAGACAAACATTACTAGATGATTTCCTCATGTATACACAGGGGTGTGAGTGCATCCCGTGTCTTCCAGCTGTTCCATAGTCATTCAAATCGATTTCTACATGTATTTTTTGGGATGTTTCCTCCAGGTCTTTGTGCTTCCAGTTCTTACTGCCCGTCATCCAGATCTCTCTCATGTGTCTGTGCATCGGAGGAGACCCCAAAGGCATCCAGGTGGCTGTGGTGAACAACGAGACCTCCTCCTCTGCCTACAGCCTAGCGCTGCTCGCCTTTCTGGACAACTCGAGTATAGAGCAGGTATTGTTCAAGCAAAATAAAAAATGTTCATCAGTCTCATCAACATATTCTAAATCTTCTCGCGGGGTTTGACTCACACAATCACAGTAACCAGATGTTCTTTCATGTGATCAACTCTGTGTTTGGTTGACCTAATATTAATGCTATAATGCTCCAACCGGTAGTTCCACCCATTTCTTTTAGAATCCCCTCATTCAAACTGCATTGGATTATCACTGACTTAAAACTGGAGACTCTGGCCTCTTTGGAGGCTTTTAAGTTGACATGTTGGCCTTTTGTTTTGGGAATAATAGGTCAGATCACAAGCAGCATTCTGCCCCCATGTGGTCAATGCAGCTTTAATAAGCCTTTAGCAGCCTGCTTCCCCTGCCAGCATCCTGCCCTGTTTATTGACATTATATATGAAATCAGAATCATTTAATAGTACACTAGATGGTAGAATGTGTATTATGATTATATCCAAAAAGAATAATCCACGTTGTCTCTTAAAGTACTCTTTTACCTTTTACCTTCACTTCATTATTTACGGATGGACCACTCCTACGCTGTTACAGACCCTTCAGCTCCACACCATTATTTAACATTTAACACACTGAACCATGTCTTGGTTTCATTCCTTTATGCACGGACATTATACAAAGGAAGTGGGTAGTTTGAGATGTTTTACACAACCTATTTTTGGCCAAAGGATGTCTGTGTCATAGAGAATCATTGTTCATCTCTATTGATCTATTCATCTTCTGTCTGTCTGGTAGAGCATGGCGTTAACACAGGGTTGGTACGGCGTCGTTCCCCCCCATGATAATGCATATTGAGATGAGATATGAGATATTAGTGATATTTTCAAAATGAAAAATAAGCAGTGTCTCACGACAGTTTTACTTCTGCTAACAGCAGAAAATACTGCTGTTAGCATATATTATATATTTATTGATTGAAGATATAAGGTGTGTGTGTGTGTGTTTTATCTGAGCTTAAAACTGACTGCGTAAACGGACTCCATTTACAAGCGTAAATGGAGAACATGACTGTAAACCACACATGTCCAGGTTCCCCGGAGCCATGCAGATGCCTTCACAGGGATCTACGATGGAGAATACTGGGGGGTGATCGGCTTTGGAAAGAACTTCACAAGCGACCTGACCAAGAGGTGAGAGATACATGTTTTACATTTTACAACATACATTATTTACATGATTACACAGGAAGAACAAGAGGAACATGCCCTATGCAATGTAGCTCCTCTAATTCACATCCCGCTCATGCAGCACCCTGGGGCCCACCATGCTGTTTCATGGTATAGCATAGCATTACATTAGCTTGGATATATCAATATGTTGTGATATGAAGTATTCATAAATCAGTGATGAATTGAAGATCATACAATTGATGATATGACAAACAATGCTTTCACATTCACGTTACCAATTCACCAATTCACTAATAATACTACAATTACAACAAGACACAGGAACAGAACATTATGTTCATGTGTATTTTTCATCTAATTCACATTAATTCACTAGTGCTACATACTCTGAAGCTAACCTAGCGCTACATACTCTGAAGCTAACCTAGCGCTGACGCTGCCCCGGGCGCGGCGGACCGCTCGGATTTGCCGCCTTGACACTGCGCTCAAAGTTCAAACCATTTCAACTCTGACCTCTCGAAGCGCGTCCAATCAGATCGCTTTGCTTTGTTTGACGTTAAACAACGTTCTTCATTTCTAAACCTAACGACAGAAATCCTTCCATTCACGCAATAGGTGACAAATGGGCCCCATCGCCCATAAGACGGGTTATTATCTGTTCTAACCCTAACCCATCGCTATAACAGGTTATTATCTGTTCTAACCCATCGCTATAAGAGGTTATTATCTGTTCTAACCCTAACCCATCGCTATAAGAGGTTATTATCTGTGCTAACCCTAACCCATCGCTATAAGAGGTTATTATCTGTTCTAACCCTAACCCATCGCTATAAGAGGTTATTATCTGTGCTAACCCTAACCCATTGCCTAGAAGATGGGTTATTAGAAAATAGTTGCCATGGATACCATTCTACACCTTTCCATTAACAACACCATTCTCTACCATCTATTCTATTCTCTCTATTCTCTATTTTCTATTCTCTCTATTCTCTCTATTCTCTCTATTTGTTGTTATGTACTACTTGTCACTTAGAGACACTTACAGTTCAGTCGTTTAGGAGCAGATTTCTCTCAAATGCACTACAAGTAGACCGCCGTCATGGGCATTGAAC
>OMKN01056064.1:0-12729 GCA_900302345.1 Melanonus zugmayeri | reverse complement strand
GTGGAAATAGGGCATTATTATATTCGGTAGGCTAAACACGGGCTACTCACACGTGTTGACTGGATTTATGACGTCACAAATTGCAGTGACTGGCTGAATAGACCAGAGATGACGTGTTGCTAAGATTCCGTGAGTGTTTTTTGCTGCGAATTTCGGTTTTGCCTCATGTTGAATATGCGGCCGCTAATGAACTGCATTGCATTACTGCCCTCTAGCGGCCTTTTGGTTAACGTACACTCAGTCGGTAAGAACCTCATCATTAATGGGCATTTAATATTTTCAGTAATGGTTGCAATGGATTAAGCATTCCTGCATGTTTTTGTTTGCAGCCTAGACTTATTTGCTGGGTGATATAACAACATATACAATAGTTTGTAATGGTACGATAACTGACAATTCATATATATACACATATACATTTTATTTTTATATATATATATATATATATATATATACATATATACACATATACACACACACACACACACGCATACATACATATGTATGTATGTATGCATGTGTAGATAACAGGCAAGGAAAGGAAAATAAAGAGTGAAAAGCCCAGCAAATTATTTCTGGAATTGGTTTTATTGAAGTCAGGGCGGACAAACAGGTTCCTTATCTTGGTCAGCACAAGAAGCTAGAGGTTTCACAGAGCTGCTACACAATGCTGCTAACATACAAACATTTTGCCTTTTCTCCCACACATACGTGGTTCCAAGGCCTAGACACCCGAATGAAAACACCCGGAAGTAAAGACGTTGACATCTCCAGCGGGTGTAGTCTGCCGTCAACAGTTAAGGTCACGTCGAACATCCAGTCAAATGAAGCGGGTTCACAAAGGAGCCCAAGCAGCTGGGAAACCCATTCTTCCGATCAGTCAAAAGGTCAAAACACCTCCCCCCTCCAACAGTAGAACTACGGTTCATATGCGATACTGGTTAAGGCATGGTTGAAGAGTTTGGTTCATTATGGTATCAGGTTAACCACAAGCATTGGCCCAAAACTAATTTCAAGGACCTGGTAAACATATGGTGTTTGGTTTATAGTTTTCCAAGAAAAAAACAAATGCTAAAATAATATAAATTCAAACGAATCTGGAGTCTGGAGTTTTTTTTCCTCGATTGAAAAAGTATTTAAACCAAGTATTTATACAAACTATTCACCATTCCCTGTTGCTTGTGTAGAGAGCGTCATGACTAACAGTTGACCACTATTGGGGCATGTTACATTTTCAACAGTAAATGTAGAATAATTAAAGTTTGTTGCGATGGCAATCTTCTACAAGCGGGTTGGTGCCAAATAGTATATTTAACACTAAGAAAGGCAAAGTAGGAGGGCATACATGCATGTTGGGGCTTTTAACAACCAAATACAGGTGCTGTATGTGCTTTTAAACCCTGGAAACCCGTGTGGAGCAAATTCATCAAGAAGAAATTGTACGTGAAAGCAGCAGAGATGTGTTTATGCATCATGTGGTTGACAAAAGTAAATCAAGTTGCTCCTACAAGGTCTTGTGGTTATTCCCTTACACAGCAAAATAAACAACAAAAGCAGAAACACAAGGCCCAGACCCAACTTCCTCGAAACCGGAAAAACGATATGTGAAAGCGTAGCATGTTAACCGGTTCTACATGAACAAATAACTTATTGTTCTCTCTACGGCACGGGGAGTTAAGTGTTTCAACAGATAATGTTTGGAATGGTTTCTCCATGCAAAAACACAAATATGGCCGCTTCGTTGATCATGTGTGGATGAAGAAATTCATGTGTTTCTCAGTCAAGTCATGTGGTTCCTTTGTCCAGTTTATTGTGCGGTTCTGAAGGTACGTTTTCCCCCCAGGTTTTCAGTTAGACTAATGTCCCCTTATGAGGAGTAGGGCCTTGCATTGTCAATCTAAAAATTGATAACCAGGACGTATTGTGATATTACAGATCATTTGATATGGTACAGGAAAATAATGAATATATACAGACATTTATTTAAATGAGATAACTAAGAAGCAACCCTGTGAAGGACTTTAAAGGCCTCATCAGCAGAGGCACCAGTTGCCAGTTTATTCATTTTGTCGAGCATCTAAAACAGGACTGAAGGGTTGGAGCGTAAAGTTCAGGACAACAAGGCTGGTTAACCGCTTAAGCAAGAAGCCCAGAGCAATATAAGTACATTATTGGCAAAAAGATGGGGGAAAAAATAAAAAGGGACACTAGAGAACACAACCAAAAAAACAGGATTCCCACAGGAAGGAAGTTGTGCATCTACTTCCTGTAGAGAAAGGGAATGTTTTAACGGACAGCTTACACACTTCACACAGAGACACACCACCCGGCACACATCTCAAGGGCACAAGAGCTCATTTGTTCAACCATACTAAATCAATTTCACTTCGCTTTGGCCTTTTAAGTGTTTGTCTGGGGGAACAAGATGCATTAAAGCTTGTCCAAACCAATAGCAGCCTGATAAACTTACAGTTCCGACCACAATCGTTACAGTTGAGTATAAAAGGCAAATATCGCATCTGCACCTACTTGAAACAAGCAACATAAGCTAACCTTTTTTGTAAAGATCAGAGACCACAGGCTTATTACCACACGTACATAAAAAAGAAATGCAAAAAAATAAAATAAATTAGTTGGACGAGAAATGGAGGGAAAAAAAGAAAAGAAAAAAAAGGGAAATCCTTAAGCCGGTGGTGCTGCAGTGCATTCCCTGTACTAGGATACGACCTGTACTAGGTCCCTGTACTAGGACACGACCTGCTCAGTGTGCCAGGCACTTAGGAGTTCTCTTAAGAAAAGATACTGCCCCGACTCGCTCTCTCACACACACACACACATACACACATTCAAAACACACGCTCGCACGCCTGTAGCCAAGAGAAGTGCTTCAGTTGCTATTATAACAACAGTCTTGTCGTCAAAAATACCTCATCTTCATCATTTGGATCAAGAGTTGCATTTTATACAAAGTCAAGCCAACGTTTGGGAACAGGGTCGCCTTGTTATTTACAGATCCTTCGGGTTGGGTGTGGGCTGAGGGAACACACGTGTGCTATCGCTTCTCTTCCTTAGTAGTGTCATCTCAACGCGTTATGATGGACCTAAGAGGTTCCTGAACCACTAGAGGCCGTGGAATAGAATATAATGAGGAACCTTTTGTATAAATACAATCAGTATATTTAAGATTTCCCCCTCTACATACGTTTGGGAATTCATTTTTCTCAGAATATATTTCAAGTTTAATATCTTTCCAATCGCAACCGACTGAGGTTCCTTCCATGTTGTGTACACAAGACCACAGGAGGGTGTAGTTTTCAGGCTTTAAGCAGGCAGGTGGGCATGGCCAGGTAAAGGGGGAGGGCGTGGTATCCCGGGTAATGGCTGGTTCCCTGTGCATCACATCATTACTATTCAGGTAGGCGCTAACAGAATTTAAACCATCACTCTATACCAAGAATCTCTCCACCTCTCTCTCCCTTCGATTCATCTCATCCTCTGTATTTCTCTCACTCCATCTATCTGCTTCTCTCTCCATCTCTGTAAACATCTCTCTCTCTCCCTCTCAATTTCTCTCTCCTCACCTCACCAACACCCAGGATATCGGACAGCATCTGAAGCTCATTTTGGTGACAGCACCACGTTGTGACATTGGGGGGGTATTTGGTGGTGTGCAGCGGTTTGTGTTTATGCTATGGTGTACATGATTATTAATGCAGAGGGGAAATGCAGCGGCCGCGCGCGCGTGTGCCTTCACGCCTGGTTCTCCGTGGGAGGCGGGACGTTGTTGGCGGTAACCATGGTGTCCGGCTTGCGGGTCATCCTGTCCAGCTCCGCCTGCACGTCAGTCAAACCCGGCTTCTGCCCTTGGAAGGAGAGGAGAGAGACAAGAGAGTAACCTCCTGTAGCGTCTGCCTTGCTCATCGGGAACGGAGACGGCCGTCGTGGTGAGGGGTGCTGCCGATGATGCGGCTCCATGCTAGAGCCAAGCAGGCCGGTTAGACATGCATGCAACAAATACACGATGAGGAATAAACCAATGAGGGGTGTGATGTCATGCGTTTTCCTATTGGCTGGGTCTTAGAGGGATATTAATCTGTGCGAGTGCTGGAGCCAATAGGAAGTGTCAGTATAGACCTGGACAATGAGGCGAGTTAAAGCGCAACTACACATTGGCGAATTTGCTGCCATCTAGTGGTCAATACCTACCAATACATTACCACAACGTGCCAAGAATACTCGGAAAGGGGAACCGTCAAGCGTGGCTATTTTCTAATAAGAAACATTCGACCATTGACGTCATTGGTCTGGGATTTGCACTCTCTCACTTTTCCCAAAATGCGTATGAAGCAGTACTCTCTTATATTAGAAAATACCCGAGCTTGACGGCTCCCCTTTAATGTAACATCTAGATGGCAGCAAACTCATACAGTTGGTGGATCTAAAGCATCGGTGAGTTGATGAAGCTGTTGGGGCTCATCTGCACCACCCAACAACATGGAATACACTTTAATCTGCAGCTATAAGGAGACTCCATAAATGGGTCTGGGAAGCATGTGCAGAGAGGGTGGGGATGGGTCTTGGCTTCATGTTGGTGGTTTAACGGATGATCAGAGAGTATACAGGCCTTTCCCCCAGTATTTCCAGATGTTCCATGTTCAGGGACTCAGAGGTTCAACTAGAACAATGATGTCATTGCTCTTCAGAGAGAGAGAGAGAGAGAGAGCGAGACCTCCAGAGAACCAGAGTCTTAACTCTCTCGCCCACTCCCCCAAACATACAGTATGTGCCTCATAAACTGACATGGAGGGAATCCCCACCACAAAGGCAACATTTAAAGCAATTTAACAGATGAGGACTATAAATGTTTAATGGTAAATAATCTACATGTATTCATATTATTCTTTAAGAACCAGAAGCATGTGCAGAGAGGGTGGGGATGGGTCTTGGCTTCATGTTGGCCACAAAGCGATATATCGCATATCGATACTGGAATATATCATGATAGGGGTATTTTTTATTCTGCAGTTACACATATTGTGATGCATCGTAGATGAATTGTCTTGCAATGTATCGAGTATCGCAGAATCGCTGCATCGTGATACCATCGTTATCGTGAGCAACATATCGTGATGGTATCGTATTGTGATAGTATCGTATCGTGAGTTACTCTGTGATTCCCACCCCTAGTGGTGAACTATGTCATCACCGACGACCAACTACCTCATCAGTTATACCGCGCGACACTTCAGCCAGGAGAAGGCAAGGATCAACCCAGCTCTGGGCTGTTTTCAGTATGTACCATTTAGTAATTTACTGGACATTGGGGTTCGAACCCAGAACCTTTCGGCTGGCTGTCAAACACCCCTAACCACTACATTATCTTGATTTACTTCCCAAGATAAGCCCATTTATTGTGTTCTATGAACCCTGCCATAACCTGCTCCTTCTGGAAGGAACCTTGGTGGACAGCCATGTATCCCGGAGGAGCATACAGAGTTTTCTGTGGAGTAGGAGGGGGAGGAGGACGATGAGGTGGTGGTGGCGGGAGGGGAGGTAAGAGGTTGCGGGGGTTGTACCTGTTTTTTTGGCAGAACCCTGAACTCCGGCACCGGCTGCTGCGCCCCCCCCGCCGGGGCTCCCGGGGGACCCCGTCTTTTTACTCAGCAGGCTGTTGAAGAAGTTAGCCAGCACTCCTTCGTTGGCAGCGGCCCCTACAGGACAACAAGCGACACAACAGCAGCTTGGTTTGGAACACATCTTCACAAGAGACAAAGTTACTAAACCATGGACAGCATTCCTTTAGTCAGATTCCTATTCATCCCAGGGGGAAAATGTTTACAATTTGCAACAAGCTATATGCATGCATACATTTTTGTGTATGTGAAAAAAACACATTCCTTGCATCAACATACCAAGACAAATTCCTTGTATGGGTAACACAAGAAATCACAGTCTGATACTGAAAAGTAATGACAATCAAAAGTAATTCAAAAAGGGCTAAATTGTTAGTGTGTAAAACCAGTGCTAAATGGCCAAATAGGAGTTAAAAGTTTGTGTATTTTTACACCACTTGGTGTTGTATAGTGGATGGTTCCAGAATAATTCCTGGGCCCTAAGCCCAGGCTGGGGGAGGAGGGGCTTCCCACGGGTCCAGCTGCACCAGGAGGTCAACTTTTCACCAATCACCAAATACCATGCTTGAAATGTTTAGTAACTTGATTTAACTATACCCCAGTGACACAATGACTTTTGAGCCACTTTATAGTTTTGTGTATATATGGATATTTGTTATATTTCACCTTTAAATTCCTATTTTGTGTTCATATTTGTACTTCTATTTTATATTCTCTTCATATTTTCCATCTTGAACAAAGCGACTGGGACAAACAATTTCCTTTGGGATTAATAAAGTGAATTCAACACAGACCAACGCTCAACAATAGCGGGACCACAGGGGAGTGGATCCAAGCCCATTAGTATAGAGACGGTAGAGGCCGTATCAGCAGCACAGAACCGTAAGTGGAGCGCCTTCCCCCCCCCCTCGATTTGGATTTCACTGAGGATAAACTGCATGATCCACAAACTCCCTATTCAGCACATTTTCATTACGTCTGTGCTTACAGCAGCACAAACGCAGACCGCCAGTGGCCAGGGGGTAGCAGCCCCTCAATTAAACGTGGTTTCACTCAAGAATTCCTCCGCAGGCAGGAGCGGCCCGGCCCACCCAGCCAAGCTTTAACGACGAGGAAAAAGGGCTTTGTAGGAAGCAAAAGGAGCGCTTGCAAAAGTTATCGTTTAAGGAAGTTGTTTTTCAGCTAAATTAATACAAAAATAAATAAATAAGTTACTCACCTTGTGTCCTATGGCTACTCGTTTTTTTAAACTGGCTTGTAGCTACTCCACTTTTGTTGTACACATTGATAGTTCTGAGCCTCACTTGTAAGTGGCTGTGGATAAAAGCGTCTGCTAATGACTAAATGTAATATAGTATGACTGTCTTTCTCCTCCATAAGGAGTACAAAAATGCCAAGGCCATTAATGTCTACCGCAACTGTTGATAAGGTTTACATTTTAATTTATATTTCTACTACTCTTATTGTGTATATACTGTATACATATGTTATGTATATTTTTTGCAGTTTTATTCTTTTCTTTTTTTTAAATTAATCTCTTTTTAATTCTATTACTGTCCTGTATTTTCTGCTGTGACATCTGGGATTAATCTTATCTCGATCCACCCCAACCGTGTGAAAAATGACAGGGCAAGCTCCCATCCACGCAAGATAAAAAAGATGCGAGACGAAATGCCCACGAAGGCGACGGCTTCGCCAGATAGAAACTCTTGACTGGAAGCGAAGAAGATCAGTCATGATAGCACCAATGTGAAATATAACTGTTGTGTCTGTATATATTAGATACAACATATTGTATAAGTATACCAAATATATTAAATGTCTCTCAAACGAATGGCTCTGAAATCGTACAATATATAGGCCTAACACTAAATCCAATAACTGTGCCTTCTTCTGTCTGAGACGCAGAGTTCTCAACAGCTTGATTTGTTATTATGCTTTTGTTCCTATAATTATATAATTAAAAAGGTTAATATAATTGTTGACATTATTATTATAGCCTTATCTCCTAAGGTGGCCTAACTAAACGAAAAACACTACAGCCGTTCTGTCTGTGGCATAATATCTACTAAACTTGGTAGGCCTAATGGGCTACATCACATGACTTATAGTTCTGATCGTAACTGATATGTGACATCTTCCAAATGCAAGACGCAGCTTGAGATTGAACTCATGTCTTTCAGTCTAATGTTTAAGTTAGTGTATATTCTCAAAATGGAAAAAATGAGCCACGCAAATAAAAAGCAAATAAAAGTAGAAAAAAAAAAATCCAACCAAACTCCAACCAAATCTTTGGTAAAAAGGCGACTGGCTTATATGTTTTACAGGAAACCCAGAGTAAGAGACACAGCCGAAGAGACTGTTTTGTAATTAATAAAATGGTGTGTACAGTACAGATCAAGAGAGCTTACCCTTCATGTTGGGGTCAGGCTTCTTAACATTAGTCATGGGGGATCCACTGTTGATGCTAGGCTGCCCAGACCGAACCGCAGGCCTGGGGGACGCAGAGGACGTCCGCCCTGGAGACTCCTGCAAGATATACAGGTACAGATACACAGGGCCTGAGTGTACAGACACACAGGGTCCGAGTGTACAGACACACAGGGTCCGAGTGTAAAGTTGAGTCGTCGTCGAAATGAGAAAAATGTACTCCGTCAAACAAAATCACAAAATGTCCAAGAGGCATTGTAACGGAGTTTGAGTTTGATTCTCGAATTCGAAAAAATGGATACTGAAACAGAACAGGCTGGCAACCAGGCTACCCCCGCAGATTTTTTTTACAGATCTCCATGATTCATGTAGGTCACGATTTCAGGTCGGAAAATCCGAAATAATCACATCCCTGTAAAGGACATTCGTGGGAGGTTAAAAAACCCACCGCTTCACAAAGGGATTTGCATTTCGCCCAATGAACCCTGGGTGGGTGTAATGAGAGACTTACGGTCGCTCCTCTTGTTGGTGTGGCTGGCTGTTTCGCTAGAAGAGACTGAAAAAAAACAATTCATATTAACATGACGTATTCCTGCCTAGTTGAGAACATGACAAACATGGAAATAATGTTTTCCATGTTATTGTGGAGAGCAAAGAGATGAGCAGGAGCATGTACCTGCTGCTTCATCAGGAACACCTGCTCATCTTCAGCGTTGATCTCCTTGTCGTGGACCAGCTGGGAAAGAGGAGAGTCATCAACACAACATTGCTATGGCAACAGGCAATCCCAAATCATCAAAACCTGAGGACATTTTGTGTTTATAATGGAGCAGGGGTTTCTACTTTTATTCTTCGTTCTTGTTCTCCTACCTTCCGAACTGGAGGCTTAATGATGAAGTCTTCAAAGGGATCCTCAGGTCGGACCGTCGTAAAGTTCTCGTGCAAAATCCCGATCTTCTTCTCGTTGTCCCACCCAGCGGGACTGAAAGAGGGAGGAGTTGTGTAGAAGTTAAGATTTTCTAAAAGATGAAACGGTTATTTACATTAAGAGGTTTCTACTATTACTACATTAAGTAGTGCAGACAATCAGAAACGGGATCGGAGTGCTCACAACCTGGCAGTGGGACGACTTCAATATTTTCTACTAGATGTATTTTAGATGCGTTTTATATTCATTTCATGCAACACTTTAATGTCAGGGAACATGAACTGATGAATAAAATGAAATGTTGGGCATGTTGTCTAGGAAGGAAAAAAATACAAGAAAAAGAAAACAGACATGTAAAAATATAGCCTTGCGGAGAATCTCCCATTTCTATTTGTCCATTAAGGCACCCGTCGCAATTCATCGACGTGACTGAACTCACATAAACACGGCGTCCTTCTCCACCACCATGGCGGGGCTGGAGAACTGGAAGTCGTAGATCTTGTGGAGGATGTACTTATAGAGCAGGTCCAGATTCTTCTCCTCTTTAACTGAGGTGTAGATGAGTCCGGCGCCGTCTGGGTGGGCGGGGCTAAGGGCGGCACGCTTTGACCATGGACGAATGGGGAGGGGAGGAGTCATATTAACCGTATAATCCTTGCTAGCGATGGTAAATCTCAAATCATCTTTTACAAAGATCTGTGGCAATATTTCTGAGGATGACTGCCATGTCAATAATCGAATATATGCAGTCAATAATCTATACGTCTCTACTGTCAATGTTTACATTTACATGTCATTTCTTCTACTCATGAATGTATATCGTTTTTGTAGTCTTTGCATATTCTAATTGTTGTATATTTCTAATGATTTGACCTTTACGAGGAGTCTGAGCCTAGCAAGGAGAGGGGAGAGGAGGAGGTGCAGGAGGAGATATTGAAGGATACAGTTCAAGCAGAACTTCCTGATGTGAGACTGGAGGAAGTCAAAGTGCTCCTCCCTGTAGTCGTGTTCTTTCTCCAGCACACTCACAGCATCACACTGCAGGGAGAGAGAGACAGACATTGGTGAGGAGGGGACAAAAACAGAGAGACATTAGCAAGTAACACAGACAGAGAGAGATGAGTGGGAGAGGGCGAGCGAGAGAAAGATTAAAATGGACAGACGACACAGCGGTTGTTTGTAAGTGTGTATCTGTGAGGTAGCTTGCGTTGTTATTGCCAGCAGTAAAAAGACACGGGACGGTGAGACCCTCAACAAACAGGGCGGTGTCCAGTTCCATGAATCAGTCCAACAGCTGTCGGCACACAGCTGTTCAGGACTTCCATTGTCACACTATACTCTACTGAAAGTCACACCACGCTCTCCCTTTCCTTTCCCCTTGTTTTATTCATCCTCACCCTCAGCTCTGTTGGTAAAAACGGTCTGTTTTTCACCCCCTCTCCCTGCTATTTCACCAATGCCTCCATCGCTCAGATTAGACAAAAGAAGAAAGCAGTCTTCTCCTGTTGACCACAAGATGGCGACGGTTAGCAGCCTCTACACCAGAAGAGCACATGCTAAAATAAACATTCCTGAAAACGCAACAGCACTAGGTTGTAAAACAGACCCTTAAAAAGGTTTTTGCAACAACACACTGCACATAAGTACATCCTAGCGACAGCGAAACAGAGACGAGAGCGAAGGGGCTCGACTCAGCACACGAGCACACCGCAGCGCCACACACACCATGAGACTAAACACAGCAGGGTGGCGAGAATGAGCGGGGTCCTGCCACTTCATGTAGCTGCTCATTCCAGTGTGTTGCTATGGATTTAGCTTGACAACAGGAACCTAAAGGTCAACCGAAGGAGGCAACAACAGCAAGCCCATTAACCTTTGACCTTTAATACATATTGTATTAAAAAAATGGATTTGCATCTGCTAAATGACAATAGCAACAAGTAATTGGCTGGTTTAACATATGAACAATATATGTGGTTAGCCATGAACAGCCAAGAACACTTACTTTCAATCTCTATAAAGATCAACAACAACAGACCTTCAAAACTCTAGCATGTGAAGCTGATGACTCCATCGTGTTCTCTGGGGCCAGAGCGGGTCCCAGTACAGAGCATAATAGTCTTTTAGCACCTAAAGAGGACACCGCCCTGCAGGCACCGGCAGGCCTATAAACCCAACACACTACAGAAGAGGACATTCATTCAAATACAATGTTACTCAATTTAAATGCTTACATCTCCAAGCTATATCTTTTCATTTTGTCATCGGTTTGCTACAGGGGGTTAAAAGGTAAACTAAACCATCTTTCAGTGGTATGATGTCATAATAGGCCCAAGGCAGAGAACATACCTATCCACATATCTCCCTGACACTGACTGATTTGCTAAACACAGATAAACGCATACAGAAAGTATGATCTTAACAGATTCTCCCACACAAAGCAACAAGATTCCACGGCTTGTGTTAAATAAATATATTTTTGGACAACAGCGGAAGTCTGCCACTGAAAGGTTACCCTCCATCTTCCAAAGGTGAAACGATTACCCTCCACTCACCTTTGAGCAGACTATTAGCACGGGGATGCCCAGGTTGTGTGTGAGCGTGTTCTCTCCTAGTGGTAGCACAACGTCCTCTCCTTCGCCCCCTGCTGGGGCTCTTCTCTGTGGCGACACCTGGCTCACGTCCTCTGGCTCCGCGTAGTCCTGGAAGGCCTTCACCACTAGGGGACACAAGAACAAAAACATGAGTGCATGTACTGTATTCAATGACAGACTGGCCATCTGGAGCAAGCGGTGGGCCGCTTGACAATTGGGGCCGATGCAACACAAAATATAAATAACCTCAGGCCCCGGCTTAAATAAAAATAACCAAGTGCTGTGTGTTTGACTGGCCCAGGCGAGTGGGCCGCCAGCCGACTGTGGTTGGGTATTACATCTGTCAGCCAGGGACGGACTGGCCATCAGGAGATTCGTGAAGATTTCCGAACTGCCGCAATATTATGCGTTTTATTTTTCAATAATATAATATTATTATAACATAATATTATAATAATATAAATAATTCTAATAATTTTTCAATAATATAACCTCATATATAATCGTCAGTACGATGAGTGGCCCCCGGCTCTGTCTCAGAAACGCAGAGCAGAGTGCACTGAGCTCGGCCCGTGGCCACACCATAGTAGCGACGGCATGCTGTAGCGCTGAGTTTAAGCCCTCCTAGTTTTCGCGAGATGAACAACGCAGGCTACATCAATTGCTTTTCATCGTCATAAGATATGGCATGTTAACAGTGGCGTAAGTAGGTCATTAAGGGCCCCGGTGCAATCATTGTTATGGGCTACTGCTACCCAATATACAAATATATAAAATATATATATCCAGTATATATTAGTCAATTCAAATGAGTGTGGGTTACTTGAAGAGATAACAAATTCAGTCAATTCACATTCAACCGGTAAATAGTATATCATAATAACATAAAAATACCTAATTTTATGAATCCATACTTTTAAAAACATGTTTTATTTAGGTCAAAGGCATATGGCTTTCTGGGATATCCGTTAGGGATCTGGGATACAAATTCTAAACCTATGGACTTGTTTTGAACATACAGTATGTCATACGCATGAGGTCTTGTTCCAGTTGTCATGCAGTGATTCAAAAGTTACTTGATCAAGGATTGGCAACTGAAAAGCAAATCCTGCCACAATGGGGTGGGGGCAGCCCAGTCCGTCCG
>OMKN01056060.1:0-17377 GCA_900302345.1 Melanonus zugmayeri | reverse complement strand
AGTCTGCCCCCCCCCCCCTCTCTCTCTGGCCTTCACACTGTGTTTCTGCCTGGATGAACTGTAGAAGATCACCGTGGATGGGTTTGTAAATGAGTGCCTTGAAGAATCAGAACCATATGGCTTTTTGACTTAATTCCAGTCATTTATTTGAAGATTTCTTCGCCCCATCACTGAAGCCATTGTACACAGTGCTCTGCCCACACCTCAGAGGGCGCACGGTTGACCGGGCACTTTTTCCTCACCGTTATTATTTGTTTATTACGCTTTTTAATGCACTAAACCTGCCAGCATGGCGGTAGAGAAGGAGGTTAAAGGAGATTTGTAGGTTGCAGATTAGTGTTCACCAGCTGCTGCTCAGCTGTGGCCATGAGGGTCTGTTCAACCTAACCTGGTTCACTTCAGTGAGTCTCCAGCTCTGCAGATTAACACTGGCCGTCCCCTGCTCTGAGCGTGTCTAGAATGCCAGCGAGTAGCTAAACACTGTAATGGATACCATCACAGTGTGAGGAGATCTCGGCGTTCTTTCCATTGGCCATTGCTTATTAACTCATTGCACGGCGGTACTTTACTACTTACTTTTCACACACGTTGCTTGCGACGTGTATAGAAAACCATAGACTTGTAATTGTGTTTTTGTCTGATTTACTGCTGCTGTCAGAGCAGAACATCACATTGCTGGGGATTAATGAGGGAAAATGCAAAAATGCTGCCTGGTTTTGTTTCACTTGGGATGCTTTCGTTGGCTTTAACCACTTTTTTTGTTGCAGTTCTTACTATTTGTTTGCATACTGGACAAGATTGGACAGATATAGTGATCTCTATCCGAGTCTGGGTAATGAGGGGGGGGTCTGCGTACAAAGACCGGTTGTGTTAGCACACAGCCAGACCTGACCTCACATCTGCCATTGATTAGTTGTCCAGATACTCTCCCGTAATTTCCCTCACCACTCCACCAACAGCACGTCCAGTGGAGCGAGTGACTTGACGTGGAGCTAATATCCAGCCTCACCGCTGATCTGCTCTGAATGAGACCACGTCTCAAATGAAAGGTACATGTTGACAGAGGTGACGCATACCAAGCGTGGACGTGAATCGACAACGCTGGAGTTGTTTCTCGGTGAGGTCGTCAAATAGGCTCCCTCTTTGTTTTTGTGTCAAAGTAGAAAGCACCCCCCCTACTTTTTCAGCGCCGTAGTCTTTCCCTGGTGTTTAATCAGGGCATTGGATCAAGTCCTGCTAGATCCATCTTGGCTCAATATGCTTTTTTACCCAAAGCACTTTAATATGTCTCCCACTCCATCAGTAGAGAACAAAATGACTCTTTATCTGGTGTTATTTCAGGGTCAACGATAACCCTGTGAAGAATTGCTTTTTTTAAAGAAGTACAAATGTTGACCGAGTACATCAAGAAGATGAAGTGAGAAATGGAGATACATTGCATAATAGATGAGGTGCGGTTGAATACTCTGGAGATTTAGGCCAGTCCCACCAACTCCCACAGTCTTTTCTTGAATGAACACAAACAGTAACCCAGTATCTTGCTGGAGACGAACTGGACGCCACTTGTGGATCATGAAGCATATGTTGGTCCTACCCCACATACAGCACATGGCACGTCCCTAAATACTGAGATGTTACCTTCCATTCAGTTTCAAGTCCCTGGGCCACTTTGAAGCGGACTTGTGATTGATTGAATGACGTTGGCTCATTTGCACATATTTATTTGCGCATAACTCAATAAAATAAAAAAATGAAATCTAACTTATGGTCGGGCACATCTAAGCAGCATGTGTACCAAATGTCATTTGGGTTTATGGTTCATAAGAAAACAAATTCAAGGTTTTCCAAAACCTTTTTTGGGGACCTGCTTTTGTGTGGTTTCTATATGTACCAAGTTTGACAAGACTGTTCACGTTTGGAGTGGTGGAAGTCAGCGTTCTTTTCCCCATTGACTTCATTAGCAACCACACTAATAATAATACTAATACTAATAATAATAACTAATGGCTGGTCACATGTATGCTATTAAATGCACATTTCTGTAACAACCAAGTATCATATTGCTGTTAATAATAGTTCTGCGTT
Organism: Melanonus zugmayeri; assembly: GCA_900302345.1. NCBI lineage: Eukaryota > Metazoa > Chordata > Actinopteri > Gadiformes > Melanonidae > Melanonus > Melanonus zugmayeri. The sequence goes on along the minus strand of OMKN01056060.1, from coordinate 15,292 downwards.
AGTATGTCTGAGTATTAGTGGGGATGGAGAGGAATAGTTATTTTTTATGAGTCCTTCACTACTTCGCCCTCTGGGTGCGTAAATCACTTGTCCGCAGAATCCACACAGTGTAGAGGCCCAGAGACCTGCTGACTTTTATGTGTTCTGACCTCCTTCCATCATCACCGTTTATGTGTTGGCTCGCTGGCTCCCTCATTCACTCAGTCAGTCAGAGTGTCACTTCCTCTGTGCTAGATGATACGCCTTGAGAGTACGCCACACGGGTTAGCTGTTAGATGAACTATGTGTGAGAGTCACTGAAATTAGGACCCATCAAATGCAAATTCACAAGGAAATTGATCTGTGCTCATTTCAGACATTTGTGTTTTCGCTTGTATGATTTCTGCAATAGATGGAATAGACAGATGTTTCATCTCAAGCCTAGTATATGCATATTGACAGGGATACAAATATGATTGCTAACGTCTGCCTGATATTGCAGGTGCTGTTGGCTGTTTTTTTTCCTTGTCAAGTTTGAGTACCGCTTGACACAGTTGAGTGACATGACTAAACAGATGTGGTTCACTGTAAGAATACCGTCTCACTATTGTCAGTTAGCAGGAATGTTTTCCAGGCGGCGCTGGCCTCTGTGAGCTGTTCACACAAACCCCTGGAGGTTCCCTAAGTCTATGATAATACTTTGTCATAAACCTGGTCTGTTGACCGTTTCACTTCCCTGAGCCATTGCCGATGGAAAAGTAAGGGCTTTAGGTCAATATAAAGGTTGGTGGACGAATTCTGTAGCATGTTATTTTTTGCCCTTATGCAATAATGTTCTTACTTTATATCTCTGCTTCAAAATAAGGTTGTTTTCCTATTTCCCTCACTCAACCTCTCTTTCCCCACATTATCAATTTCCCATTATTTGACTAGTTCTCCAGCTGTCTGCATTAGATTTGATTTGATTTGATTAGATCAGATTCCTGGTGTCTGCCATATGATGAATCCTCTCTATCCATTATTTTAACTCTTTAGAACTGATCCAGGAAAGAAATGGTGAAGATATGCATCTCATATCCCCCCCCTTCGCTAGTCTCTGGCTGAAGTACCAACTGCATGTCTTGCCAGTGTCATAGCCGTTTTCAGCTTTTAGTTTAGAGGATTTTAAATGGATAGACTGGCTGGCTTCTAAAACCCAAATGACAGACACTTAAGACCACGGAGAATGGCCCAAGCGCCTTTGACTCTTTGCCCGTAATTTGCGGCAAGGCAAAAAGCATTCGTTAGATGTAGTAAAAGATTGCAGATGGTTATTAGTTTTATACCACTTCAAAAATAGAACAGTTTTCTTCTTCTATGAAGCCTCAAGGACTGTAACTGCCACAAAGTATTATGGAAATGAACAATCTTGAGTCATCTCAAAGTCATGATTCAGGTCTTCCACAAGACCAAGCACATTGTAGGAGCCAAATCAAGCCTCCTTCATCAGCGATGCCTCCAATTTCTACTCTTTGGATTATAAACAGTCGTCATATTTGATGTTGATGACCACATTCCTTCTTCCTTCAATGTTCCGGGCACCAAATCCCATAATTGCTGCATGGGGTACTCTCTTAGTTGGAAAATCAAATGACTGGTGTATGTCACACCATACTCACGCAATTTATGCATCAAACTCTGATGGTTGGATAATAGTAGTGGTTGTTTTTTGTTGGCATTATGGGTATGTAGGTTCATAGCCATGGTTCTGATGGTCATGCGTATTTTATATTTTCTTCTCTCCAGTAGAATTATTATTTTTTTAATTCATAAAATAATTTGATTGTCCCAGAATGTCACAATGCATTCTCCTTTCAGGTGCTATTTTCCATACGCTTCATATAGAGCCAGCTTCAGCCACGGTTGCTGCATCATGAGTGGCCGGCAGTGCTGGGGAGTTGGACTGGAATGTGTGGAATGAGCCGGCCCGGTGTATTAATCCAGTGTGTGGGGGTGGGTCGCTGGATGGTCTGTTTTGTAAAAAAAAAAATGCACCCGCAGTGTCCAATAGTCCATGTCCACGCTGTCTCGTGGTCTGTTGGGAGTTTCCCCGAACCGAACTAGGCCGGCAAACGCTTGCCAACAACAGCAGGGCGGTGTGGAACTTCATAAGGCCGGGCCACACTGACATGACGGCACCGATGCAGATCATAAAACCCGCTCAATCCAACGAGGCGTCCGATGTTGATAATGCTGATCATTGAACTCTCTGTACTGTGATCATGACCACTTGATGTGTTAATGACTTCCTCTAGGCATGCATGCTATTACAACATGGCTCATTTGTCTCTTGCTGTTAAAAAGACTTTAGACAATTATGCTGTTTGATTGGTCTTTTATCTAACATTTATCTGATTTGTAGCGCTCCATTGACATCACAGGTTTGGTTGTAGGTTACACCAGGCCCTTTGGTTGGGCAGCAGTGTGCGGGTCCGCTTTTATGAGGTGAGCATTTTTGCACTCCACTGCCTCTCCTTAATGCGGGGTGTTAGCCGTCAATGGTGGAGGCTGGCCCAGGCCCAGTGGGCTGCTGTCTTACAATGAGTTCACTGTCAAGGCCTTAGATCAGCTGCCTGTTGTCCATGCCTTCTTCTGTCACTCTTCCATGAAGAAACGTCGCATGTACAGACACTGTGCCGCCGTCAAAGCTGCAAAATGTCCGGCAATTTCCTGCCCGGTTTTGGTTTTTGTAAGACCATTGATAACAGCCTTTCTCTTGGCGTGTTGAAACCAGGCCATCTTTTGGTACGCTCCACATGGCGTCGGAGAATCTATAAAGACGGCCAACTTGAGCTCAGACTAGATACTCATTTGTTGCCGCTGACAATTTAGACAATTAAGTTAGTTTAAAAGTTCTGTCGCAAAAATAAGTGTTATTTTTGTCCCTCCCAGAACGCTTTTCAATAGATCACAGCAAATGTCCTCGGGACAGGGTTAACCCTCTCCTACGTAACGGAGTCATGTGAAGATGGAAAGAGCGGCGTCGTCACTCAACCCAGAAACCATCACAATCTGTGAAGTGATGTTACAGAAATAACCGTCCCTGTTTGGATAGCTCTCCTCACAACCAAACCGTCGCTCTTTGGAGATGGGTGGCAGTGGTTGGAGGCGGCGGCTTTGTATGAATGAAAGTGGAGACGGTTGCATTGTTGCTGTGGCTGAATCATACCCCCCCCCCCTCATCTGCTTCTGCAGCAGCAGAGATAAACGGAGACACTGCTGCGTTTTTTTGGTGCTGTTTATTTATCTGATGGTGAGAAACAAAAGTGCGTTTGTGTGTTTGTGGAGGAGGACACACACACGCTCGCCTGTTGTCAATGCCTTTTTAAAGTGACCACCGGCACAGCCACGTTTTTATTAACCGGCTTGTGTACCCACAAACCGAACAAAAAACCTCTGAATAAACTACAGACGCCAGTTGTGTAATATCGTCCATTTACTACAACGTCCACGGTGCATTGCGCGGCAAGCGTGAGTCGAGCCTCGCAGATATAAGCTCGGCTGCTTGGAGTTTGGTATTTTATATCTGACCTTATAGACCTCATCTTATATTCGACCTGTGGACTATGTGGATAACATCACGCCGTCTCATTGTTCTGCTTGGTTGTACAGGATATCGAGTTGCTAAAGCGGCTGCCATCACATTTCACATGAAACTATTGAGCGTTGTAAACCAGTGGTTAGCTGTAATGGAGCCCAACATATGATATAAAAGTATGTGCATGTCCGTATTTATTTCAATAATAATATAGTAATAAATAAAACACTACAAGCTTTGTATAAATACACCATTGTATTTGCCATAGTTAGTTGCTGCCATATCACTGCACGTATCATAAAGAAAGCCAGAGAAAAGAAGGTCCAACATGGTGTTGAAACTCTTGTGCTTTAAAACACATTTTCTGACCTTCTTCAGTTATTATAATATATCCATGATCTGTAACGGTTGATAACAGAGATGGTTCCAGGTCCTGTTAGACATCAGCCTGTATGGTATCATGGACCGATCTGTACCGTCTTCTGTAGCTGCCGCAGGACTTGCTGCACGTATACAAGCTGAAAGTGCACGAGTAAACTCTAACAATAGTGGTTTAGTAATACTAGGTAATACTGCATTTATAAACATAGCCGTAAAACTAAGTTCTACTAGAGCCGTAGAACTCTGAACACGCTGTTAAACATTCGCCTGCTGCCGCCTCCGCTGTTAGATTTCCTCTTCGGTGAATCCACTCAGTAAGACTCAGCTGGAGTTATAATCCATTTGATCCATAGATCGGTATTCATTGCTGGCAGCCATTGTAAAATCTTGTAGCTCTAATAACAACAAGGCAACTGAATCTCACAGAGCCAAACTCCAAGCTGATTGGTCAGGGTGATTTTGCTGGGAGGGGATGGCAAAAAAAGCTTCTTTTTTTTTTCCTCCGTTTTTTTGAAGTCCTGGGAAAAAGCCATTTGCCGGGACATACTGGGGAATGAAAATAGCCGTATTTTGATCCACAGAAGGCATTTCTAAGCAGTTTTTTCATGTGTTAGGCAACTTGGAGACCATTAAAATATCCCTTTGAGATACATGGATCATTTCGACCTGTGTGTGAAGTCGTACCACCCTCATCATTCCCTCGTACTCCACCTGTTACTTGACATCAGGAAAGGACGCCTTAATCCAGGAAGCTCTGCCTTGTCCCGGCTCACATAACTCAACTCTTCACCACCTCCTTCTATGCTCAAACTTACTCCACAGGAACACACTCAGCACTTTCTTTACCAGACTTTTCCCTTCAGCAGAAAGTCGGTGGCTTAGTGGGCTCTCGTATTTGTTATTGTTTTCTCACTTTTTGGTGGTTTTTCGTGTATATTGTGTTATGCCAACCCTGTGTAAAATGGTTATGGCACCGTAACGGCAAGCCAGTAAAACAAGAGGTGAACTCATGGATGCATAATGCAGTTTGAATTTTTCATTTAATGAAACGTTTGTTGATTAGTATAATTGTTCACATGGCCGTGATCCGACACACACACCACCCACTTCAAGTTGTTGGGATTTCCTTCATTCTTTTCCTAGCTCTGCAGATTTCGGTTCTGTTCAGTTTGGCCACGTTCATATAAAAAACAATAGCAGACACCAACGGACCTGTAGAACCCGAACTCCAACATTAAACCCGTACGTTAAACCACACAACAGATAAAATCGCACCAAAAATCGTAATATCGTATCGCAATTTTTACAGAATCGCAATATTTACAGAATCCCGATACATATCGTATCGGCGCTCGGAAATCATTGTAATATCGTATCGTGAGCTATCTGCCAATTCCCGTCCCTAACGCGTACTATTTCATAGTTGTGCTTTAAAGTGGTTGAAATGGTTGAAAATGAAAACACAGCCTGAAGGGTATCTGTGCTGTGTAGAGCTCACTGGTCGGCCACTAGAGAGGAGGCCCCAGTGCTTGGCAGGGAGTCACGGCTTCATAGCTGTCAATCATAACGGTTTCCTTTGATGTCAGCGTCATTACGCCTCTTTCAAGGCCCCACATCACTACGACCTGCTTGACTCCAAACCACCATGCGATGCCGATGCACTCAAACATAATGACTAGCTCTGGACAGTCACATTTTTTTCCCAAGTTGACCAAAAAAGCAATTGAATATTAGTTTTTATTGAACCTTTATTTATCCAGGTAGAAAACACAATGAACGTTGTTTTTGCATTATGCCTAAATAGGACGTTTGATGGGAACACATTTTCTACTTTTTTCCATTTTGCTACTTTAGCTAACACTACATGTGGTCCTCCTTATAAGCACATGTCTAGCAAATTCGATTAAAAAATGTTTTGCATATTGTATTGCTTGATCTGACTGTAAGATAATATCATCTCTGCTAATAGTGTGGAGTTGTGTACAGAGGACACAGCAAGAATGTGTGTATTTTATGACACCACACTGCACTGTTGGATCTGTGAAAGGATCTGCATGGAAATGGGCACAGGACCAGAAGAACTACGCTGATTAACATTCAGCAACCAAACTGGAGTAAACAAGGATGAGTAGGACGTTTGGAGTCTGAATCCAAACCACAACTGTTTCATATAAGATGATGCATGAACACGATAAGAAGGTCTGCTGAGAGCCTTATTCATCATCCATCCATCATCTTTTTCTCAAACTCAAATCACTATGGTTGTGCTAGAAAACATTGCCAAACACCACATCGTCTCCTTTTCTCCTGCTCTGGTGTCAGACAGGAGAAAACAAATCGAATTCCTATCTAATGAAAGTAACCGAATCACAGACAACACGATAAAGTTGTCTCGACAACTAGATTTATTTACCATTTGATATTCTGCAAAATATTACTACCATCAAATAAATGACTAACACATGGAGATGGACCATAGGGCTAGGGGATAATTAAATATTATCATTTATTTTTGTTCAGTAATGTCCTATCATCATCATCATCATCATCATGACATTGGGCAATGGAAAACATGGAGAGGTGAACTGAAGCTTAGGTTTTGGAACAAGCGCAGTCTGTTTTCAACATCATTCATGCCTCATTTCCTCTGACATTTAGTCTGGCAGCAGCCAGTAACCGAGAGAGGAAAGGATGGCCTTACAGCTATTGGTCCATCGCCTGCAAACACACCTGGTAAAGCTGTCACCATGGTGGACACTTTGGGGTTCTTCTGTTCCAAGACCCTCGCCAAATCCTCTTCTCCCAGTCTTTCCTCTTTCTTATTGTCTTCTCGTGTGTCGGTCTTCGCATGTCTTCTGTTCTTCGTAATCTTTTTCTTGTGTCTTCAATAGCAGTGCTTGAGAAAATAGTCTTTTTTTTGTTGATTATACATTTAACGTGTCTTTGACACTTGGCAGCCTGGTGTTTGAGGTCACGCCTGCAGCCGTATCTCAACCGCTCCAGAAGTTTGGCTTCAAAGTGCCGTATTTTCCTATTACTCCACATTTAATGTTGCAGTGGCTCAAGAAATAGTCTAAATGCTGACGGATGCTCAGAAGCCAGAAAATGAACATGAAAAAGCAACGGGATGAGTCTGTTGGATGAGAGTTGTACCGTCAGGCCCACACTGTGCACAGTACACTTGGCTTTGGCGTTTGGATCCACAGGCCGTTTTTTCCTTTTGTACTTTGTTGGTCACCGTCTTACATTGAAGATCAATTCTAACTGTTATGCATTGATAGTGTCAAGACATTTTTTATCTACTTTATCTTTTTATCTGAGTTTTACATAAAATGTCTCTCTCTCTCTCTCTTCATTTCTTCTCACAGATCGAGAGGACCAATCAATTCTTTGCACGTGAGTCGTCTTTGTTAAACTTATGTTCTGTCAATATATGATGTGCAAAAATAAGATGCCTATAATACCTTTGTATAATTAGAGAGGAATAAATACCAGAGGGTTTAGAAGCATGTTTTCGGCCTGTGAACATGCTTCTAAACCTCTGGTAATCTGGTTGGAAATTGGCCTGACGGCATAATGTCAATGTTCAACCATGGCCGTCATGTACGTGCACTCTCTGGGCTTCCTTGGGAATAAAAACGCAGTCCAATGGACTCCTCCTCAGTGGCTCACGGCGTTTAGCGTAAGTCGAATCAAATTGAAAATGACAGTAATACATTTAGCACCAATTACCGGGGTCTTTGTCGAAATAAAATGAAAACAGAAGTCCCTGGCCCTCCTCGTGCATTTTCTGAGCAGAGAATGCCTCCGTGACACACACTTGGTTGTGCACTACTTGAGACAAAAGTGGGTCTGGGAAATGTCAGTGTTTTTTTTTTTTTTTTGGTCGGAAGGCCCCTGTAGTCGTCCCACGCCAAGTACCTAGGGATGACAGGAATGCAGTCTAGGAAAACGCCAGAAGAAGAACCGACGGCTCTACAGCTAGTGCTGTGTGTATTCTGGGCAGTTGACTATCTTCTAGTATTGGTCTGGAGAGCCTAGTCTTCTGTAGTTCTGTCAGAAATCACTCGTCATAGATTCAACCATTTATTGCATGAAATGCTGACACACCTCCCGGTAGTTTGGCGGTGTGGTTCTTCTCTTTTAGAGCGCTCCCTGCTGTAGGATTCAAAGCATGACGTACACGTCAGATACAGCAGACCGACATGTGACAACAGGGAGCACTAGACAACCCCCCCCATGGGGTTTATCAGATATCTCCACCCATTGTGTAGGTTACACTCAACACAGAGCAGAACCAACGCAGGTGGAGGCTGGTGGTGCTGGTGGGTCAAATCCAGCTCAGAACAAAACTCACAGAGAATGTGTGTGAGGTGGAAGGTCTTAAATTGAGACACAGACACACGGGGTCCGGGCCGTTCTGAGTGATGAACCGTCTCCTCTGCGGCTCGGCTCCATGGAGTTGAAGCGGCTCGCGGGCCGAGGCCAACAAGAGGGACATTCACACAGACGGGCCTTCGATGAATAACCCTCTGAATGAATACCCTCTGTTACCGGCGGCCTCCGAGACGGACGACACTCGGATGCCTCTCTCGCCGCGCCGAGTGTTGAAGTCTGGCCGTATTATACTCACAGAATCTCAGCCGTGAAGAGTCGATGTTTTTGTGCTTTACTGGATGTGTGAAATGTGCACCCACTGTAAAACCTCAGGAATGGCTCCCGGTCGCATAACTCAGGGAGGACAAAAACACACCGTCTGCCCGTCTTTCTCTACGCTGTCATCATAGTAGTAGGATGTAGTGGTTTACAAATGGTTTAAAAAGAGAATGAGATCAGGCGAGAATGCAATGTCGTAGATTATATCTGATTATATCTTATATCTATTCAGGCTGAATTGCTTTCTAAAATCAAAAATACAAGATTAATAAACGTGCCATGTAAAGGGACATCCTCTACGTCAAATTCACTTTGTTCACCTTGGATGACCTTCTGGTGACCTTCTGATGACCTTCTGATGACCGTCTGACCCTTAGAGGTGAGTCGGGCGCTGGCAAGACGGAAAACACCAAAAAGGTCATCCAGTACCTGGCGCACGTTGCCTCCTCACATAAAGGAAGGAAGGACCACAACGTTCCTGTGAGTATTGCATCTGTCATATCATATTCTAATGTTGTATTAATGATATTACCAGATAATAGTTCTCCATAATATGTTTAACACATTAGCAACCTCCACTCTGAGCGTTCCCTGAAATAAGACCATGATGCATCTAGACTTCATTGAGTCCATTGGTAATGTATTAATGGTCAGTTTGACTGGGGAAGGCATGTATTATGAAGCATAATTGGACGTCTCTCCAGTTTGTAATGTGTTAATATATGATTGGCTTGTTCCATGGTATGTTATGATAGGCTGCTACCCGACCCAGGACCCGGGGCCTAATCCAGGGTATTTACAGTTAAAAAGGCATTAAGCCAGTTAAACATTGTAATTGGAGTAATGATTATTATCAATGGGTCATTTGGCTGAGATGGAAACTCTTAGAGATGGAGTTTGTCTGTCAGTGAATTACATTGTGGCTGTTGAAAATAATGTGGGGTAATGAAGATAGTAGTGTGACTGCCCGCTCCCTGTGGGGGGGGTCTATGGGGAAACGCTAACAATTAGCATTTGTTTATTTGTGTCAAACAGCCAGAGTCCCCTAAACCAGTGAAACCACAGGCAAGTCTTCACACTTTATTTATACCTATTCGTGTGCATGCTAGGCTAACCTTTTCCCCTCACACACAGTGGATTTCAGAAATCCATAACATATTGATATATTAACAGCTTATTTAGCATTGCCTTTATCTATTCCTGTCTCCGTTAGGCACAAAATCCAGTTGTAAGTACATTTAAAACGAGGCATGGACATTTCATACCAGTCATTTTGTATATTTTCTTTTGTTTTCCCATTTAAGACCAATCATTCCTACTGTACATACGCATGCCATTCCTTGTGAAACACAATCACACACATTTACTTTACCGCCACAGAAGTGATATTATCTATATTGTCTAAACCTCTGTGTGTGTATATATATATATATATATATATATATATATATGTCTTGTTGTGCTAAAGCAGACGTGCTAATGGCACACACTGATGCAGACAAACAACGATGACTTTGCAGTCTCTCTTTAAGAGGGAAAAGCATTTGTAATTCTATGCGTAATCACTTAAAAGGTAGCTGAGGTGTATAAAAGCATGTTTAACAGAAAAGGTTTTTTAATGTAATAACATTAAATATCTATCAGCGGTAGGTTGAGTTGACATTGTGAAGCTAAGTTGTGCTAAGTGCTAAGTGCATAGTTGGACGTGTGCTGGAGGCAGTACTGCAGATATCATTGGCATTTCTTGCCATCTTCATACAGTAGCATCTTCATCCTTTTATATCCAGCATTTTTTACACAATGACTTGTTGTTATTTTTGTAGTCAATTTTCCACTGTATGCATTTAGCGATGTGTTCCCAGTGCCCATGACATTAACACAATGTATTTATTTCCATGATAACTATTGAATCTACACATTGGCTACAGAGTGGACCCCTGTTTTATGTGAGTAGTCTGTAGTTCCTGCACTTCTCACTACTTTTCTGTTGCTAAAAAGTCTCAAAACCCAAGGGGTGCTTATTCCACTCTATCAAATCAATTTCACGCCGGCTTCATCAGGCTTTCACTGATATTGAGCAAAGAACGCTATTATTTCAATGTTCTGTCAACCCGTCCAGTTTTGCCCAAATGGTGGTTGTTCTGCTTCTTTAACATTTCACATGTTGTCAGGAAATGTATTCCCACGGGTATTCAATGCTTTAACAACTTTGCTCTACAAACTAGTGGTCCGCCTCGGTAGGCTGCAGGTCATAACTTAATGATGAACGCCGTAACCGGTTATGACTACGGTATCGATGACGTGTTCACCTGACTCCTGAGAGCATCCCAGCACAGCGTGGCTGCACAACCCTGTGCTGCCTTCAATTGGACTCAGGGGCAGACCGGAATTTAACATTAATGTTAAGTTTGCAATAGAATATTAAGAGAGAGCTGCATTAATATATGCATTAATATATGCCAAGACCTCTGCCTTAGCAAGGGAGGCTAGTGGAAAGAGAGGCTCCTGAATCGACAGCAGGCCTTCCTCAGCTCTTCAAGGCTGTCTCTCCATCAGAAAGTCTTTTGGATTTAATCCTCTATGATTCTAAAGGGATCCCGGTCCTCCTCGCCATTGTATGTTTTGTGAGCCGAGCCGCTAGCGCGTTACACCGACGTGTTGGTTAGTATTACACGTGTTCATTGGCGAGTGTCCAGTCGTAACCACCGAATGAAACTCATCTCACACGACACTCGTGCTCCGCTCCGCATTACTTAACGGCTCTGCCTGCTCCCTAGTCAAGACGGGTTTTCAACTCCCGGTTTGATCCCATGTTCCAACACAGATCTACACGCGGCTGTCTTTCCCAGGGAGTTTTATTTGTCTCCTGTGGGTGGACGAGGACGCCTGCTGGTTCTGGTGGTGGCGGTGGGTACGGAGGTTAAGGGGGTCACACAGCAGATGTTGAACAGTCAGACGTGCACTTCCCTCACTAGTCCTGCCAGTCGTTTGGATGATTTAAGAGTACGGTTAACACCGATCCTCTGGTTCATTACTCGGTGTGTCCCAATGCGCTACCGCGTCGGCTGCCAACGAAGCCGCGCTCTGCTTGGAGACCACGACGTTCTCCCATAACCTGCTCAACCAGACTGGAATCTTCCACGTTCCTTAAATCTTGTCCCAGCTCAACACTGATTAGGTATCTGAAGTGGACCTCCAGACACACTTGCGCTGCGAGAATGTGGGTCAACGTCCACTGTCTCTAAGTTCCCCCCCCCCTGGTGTCTGTAGCCAGTGTTTTTTTTCCTCTTAGCCTTTAGTCGTTTTTGAACTGAATGGGTATTACTTGCCAAAAGCTAATGTTAACTTCCAAGCTGCACCACAATCCTGTTTGCATAGAAACACAGGATTTGGGGTTGATTCGCTTGTCTTCTATGGACTTTCTGGAGGCTGCAGGCTTAACTAGTTAAATCCTGCTTCATTCCAGCAGCTTGAAAACTCAATTAAATGCAGCTCGTCACCCTCTCTGGCCGAGGACCACAGTGCACGTCTCCAGTCCTCAGTGCAGCGCGGGATTCAGCTCAACCCACAGTTTTCTCATGTGGAATGTGGCCTCCTCAAACCAAACAAGAAAGCAGCGCTTTTCTTTTTTTTCTTTGTCCCAAACGGGAAAGTATTTTTCTTGGCCCAAAAAGAGACATTGTCCCAGAAGAGTGTTTTTTTTCCTTCTAATCGGCCGTTTTGGATTCCCTGATCTTTACCATCACCACAGTGTGGTTTGGAGCCAAACGTAATGGGCCACCTGTCCTAACATCTAGACTAATCACCTTTCATCCATATTTTGTCTTTGCCCTGTAAAGCTGTCTGGTCAGACAATGGCTGCGTGGACAGAGCTGTCCCATTTCCTCTCCCTCAAGGTGTAACCTGTAATGCAGACGGATTTATCTGTTTCTGATCGGAGTGTGTCTGGCTCTGGGTCGCCCCTCATTATCTGTCACCGCTGGCTTGTGGCTTCCCGGCTGCCTCAGTGCCCTTCAGCCTGGTGTATGACACACATGGTTGAAACCTCTGAGAAATAAAACGGCTGCACACAGAATCCAAAGGGCGAGTGGAAGAAGGGATGGATTTGTCTTACTTTGTTTTGGGGGGTTTTCAATAATGTAATTTTATGTATTTTTCATTCAAATTAAAGGCATTTAATGGATTATTCAGTTCAATTGAACGGTTCAAATCTCTCTTTCTCTCTCCCTCATGCAAGGGATATTTTGGGATGGATAGGAATAACATTTGATTAAACTGAGAAAAGGAATAACTAGAACTCTAGAGTTAGAATTTAGAGACTTTAGTGAACTGAAGTGATTGAAGTGCAATAGTCTGGAGCACTTCAATGTGCTCCAGACTATGTGACGACCTCTCTGGCTCCGGCCGGTATTATTGGGCTCATGGCTCATGTCATAATAGGACGTCCTGCTGTACCAAAACCAACCTTTTTCAAAAGTCTGCTATGTTTGCCTGCATGCAATGGTCATTTATTTTATTTCAATGTGCTTGATTTTTTTTATTTGGTGGAAATCAATGGATATTTTTTAATTTGTGTTATTTCACTGTGGAGAAAAGTGTTATTAGTTGTAGAACGTGGATGGAAACAGTGCTCTGTGGTAACAGGGTTCTCTCTTCATCGCAGGGGGAACTGGAACGTCAGCTTTTACAAGCAAACCCAATTCTGGAGTCGTTTGGGAACGCCAAGACTGTGAAAAACGACAACTCGTCACGTTTCGTAAGTACAAAGAGGGTGCACGTATATTAAATAAAACCGTACTGTGTTTTTACTGCGGGACTCGGGGTGTCTACTTGCCAAGGCAAAGAAAAGAGAGGGATCCAATGGGATTTGGTGTCCTACCCCTTCAAAGCGCCGCCACTGTTGACCTTAATATCAAATAATCCGACACCTGAATGAAATCTAGCTGCATGTTTGGGTCTGAATGTGGAAGACGCCGTGTATCGGAGCTAAGTAGAGATAAAGTTGATGGAGAGGAATTTGATTTCCCTGGTTTCCCTGTAAGCTACTGAGAGGCATCTGTTGGTCATTAATGATGCCTTGATATGATATGATATGATATGATATGATATGAGGTAGATATCACTGTATTAACCTAGGCTCACGCAATGTTTTACTATAGGTTAGCACTATGGTAGTACTCACTTTTGAGTATATAACTACATGTAAGCTGTTTTCTTATTTTTCACAATCTATAACTGAAATATTGATATTGTTGTTTTATGAATCAATAATAGTATAAAGTATAATAGTATTAAAAAATGGACTGAAGATCAAATCTATATTTCTTCCACTCCTACTGTAAGTGTGGTGGGAATATGGTGGCTTGTTTCTAATGGTTTGACTCACGGCCGTCGACTTTCTGCTTCTCAGGGAAAATTCATCCGAATCAACTTTGACGTAACCGGATACATCGTCGGTGCCAACATCGAAACCTGTATCCTCGCTGAAGTAGTACCTGAGGCAATACAGGAGATCGTGATCACAAGTAAATTGGTTAGATGTTGAAATCTTGAGGCTCTGCAGAAATGAGACAGGAAGGAGGTTCTTACAGGTGGTCTCCTCGAGTCCGTGATGTAGACAACACACAACGATCCGGTTTCTTTTGTCTGAGCGGTCTTCCTGAATACAATGCCGTCAGACCTACTGGAGAAATCGAGAGCCATTCGTCAAGCCAAAGACGAGCGTACCTTCCACGTCTTCTACCAGCTCCTGGCCGGCGCTGGAGAGCACCTCAAATGTGAGTCTGGGGCCAAGGAACACATTACAGCCACTGCATTCCTTCCGCCGCTGAAATGGTCCTTACCTTCTCAAACCAGGTTATATTTCACCGTCTAGGAAACAAATCAACCAAGACATCAATATAATATAATACACAGACATGCTATAACACGCTACATTATCATTTGTTCCGTTTTATTTCATCCAATTTCAAATAAAACGTATTAAAAAAGCATGTCGTGATATCAAAGCGGTTTATTTTCCCTCCATTTTTTCGTCATGTCCTGCTCAACAGCGGACCTGCTCCTGGACGGCTTCAGCAGCTACCGCTTCCTGTCCAACGGGAACATCCCCATCCCCGGGCAGCAGGACAAGGACAACTTCCAGGAGACCATGGACGCCATGCACATCATGAGCTTCTCCCACGAAGAAATACTGTGTACGTCCACCTCCTCCCACCTCCTCCCCGTTATTATCACCACCTAATTAAAAGAATTAATAATTAAGAAGAATTAATTAATTAAAACCATTAAACCTAGCCCCAACATTTCACTCTTTTAATCATTAACTTAGAATAAAGGGTGTAATATAATCATGATCATTCAAACCTATATTATCTCTATTCTCTTGTTCATGATCATTCAAACCTATATTATCTCTATTCTCTTGTTCATGATCATTCAAACCTATATTATCTCTATTCTCTTGTTCATGATCATTCAAACCTATATTATCTCTATTCTCTTGTTCATGATCATTCATAGCGACATTATCTCTCTTCTCTTGTTCATGATCATTCATAGCGACATTATCTCTATTCTCTTGTTCATGATCATTCATACGTATATTATCTCTATTCTCTTGTTCATGATCATTCAAACTGACATTATCTCTCTTCTCTTGCGTTGACAGCCATGTTGAAAGTGGTATCGTCGGTGCTG
>OMKN01056058.1:0-16910 GCA_900302345.1 Melanonus zugmayeri | reverse complement strand
TAGTTACCTTGTATTTAAAGCATCATTACAGTGTGTTAGAGGGTGGGTTGTGTAGTTACCTTGTATTTAAAGCATCACTACAGTGTGTTAGAGGGTGGGTTGTGTAGTTACCTTGTATTTAAAGCATCATTACAGTGTGTTAGAGGGTGGGTTGTGTAGTTACCTTGTATTTAAAGCATCATTACAGTGTGTTAGAGGGTGGGTTGTGTAGTCACCTTGTATGTAAAGCATCACTACAGTGTGTTAGAGGGTGGGTTGTGTAGTTACCTTGTATTTAAAGCATCATTACAGTGTGTTAGAGGGTGGGTTGTGTAGTTACCTTGTATTTAAATCATCATTACAGTGTGTTAGAGGGTGGGTTGTGTAGTTACCTTGTCATGATGCAACTCCAAATATTGGCGAGATATCTTCCATAGTTGCTCCGTAGATTCAAACTTGATAATCCAAAGTAGTGTTTTTTCTTACATTGCACGGCAAAACAGGTCTCAAGTCAAACAAACGACAAACGAACTAACCCAAACGAACAAAGCAGATTCTGCAATGCAAGTCAAAGAGGAGAGAAAAAAACACTACTTTGGATTATCAAGTTTGAATCTACTGAGCAACTACCAATATTTGGAGTTGCATCATGGCAAGGTAACTGCACAACCTAAACCGCTTTTAATGATGCTTTAAAGAAAATTATACTTAAACTTATGGAAATTATATTTATATAATAAACAAGTTCAGACTCACAATGCAATTCCTATTTAATTCATATTTAAAGTATTCACCAAAATGGTACATTTCCCTGGGAACACCCCCACAAACGCACAATGGTAGCGCCGGCCCCCACTCGTGATGAATAATACGGAAGTTCTGGTAACTTCTATCGCTATCTTGAACAGTTTGTATTTCATTTTAACATGTCTCATTTCATGCACTGATTAATGTACCAACAAAGAAATACAAATAAAGGTCAATTAATCTGAACTTACAATGTGTCGTTATTATATGATTAATGAAAAATGAGCATAGAGAAAAGTACCAGTAGTGCTTGCACAGTTAGTTAACATTAGTGTTATAGTAATGGCACAGTATGTCCAGAAAACAACCACACATGAACATGGATATGTTTGCTGGCATTGTTCAAATTGACAGTGACACTGGCGGTACAGAACCCAAACATTGTACCTTCTGCTGATGCAGCGTGATGGGTAAACATAGTATGTGTACTTTATTTCTACAGTGGCCATTGTACTACACGGGTTTGATTTTAAACCTTTACTTTGTCCAAGGACATTGGTGTCCGGACAGGACGTCTTAGCTTGTCTTCCCACCGGCTATGGGAAAAGTTTAGTTTATCAGTGCTGTGCTCTTCAGATGCCATATTTTTAATTAGGGATGTTCCTGATGACTAATTTCCCTGACAGTCAAAATTGAGCACATTACAATCTAAGAGGCCACAATCTAAGAGGTCAATGTTTTCTAAGAGGAAAACATTGTGTGTATTATAAGAGCTATTTTAAATGCTTAATGTAATGTTTTTATAACAAATTTTAACTATTTTAAATGAGGCTGAAAAGTGACATTTTGGGATGTGCATCAGGCCTACTGCAGTGGGCTTTCATGTAGAGAATGTGTTTTGCACCAGGTGAGCTGTTAGGTAGAGGGGCAATACAGGAGTTGTCTAGCTTTGGAAGTTTAAATCTAAATAATCATCCGAAATAAATCTTTGTCAAGAGACGTGCACAAACAATGATCGCGGTTCTTTTTTTGTCTTCTCATTCATTTTATTGAGCTGCTTACTGAGTGAGCAGCCGCTTGCATGAGCAGCCTTTCGCTCAAACTCAGTAGGCCTAAAGAAAGTTAAGACATAAGTAAATATAATCCAGCAGATCATGGTTTCTTTACTGTGAAACGGACTGAATTGATTGACAGTTCAATGATTTCACAATGTGCCTCCGGAGCGAGGCACAAACACCTGAGTGCCGCCGTGTGTGTGCAGCGTTCAATGCTTCAGCAGGAGTACAAGATTGCTCATGCATCCATGGTTATTATTCTATATCTAATTAAAACAGGTAGGCCTATTTAAATTAAGTCATGATCTCAGGTGTTCCATAATGTTCAGCATTAAAGGAGCACTTATAGCTCTATTATTAGGTAAATGATGCTGTGTACCTTATGTATTTGGTAGATAGCGTCTGGCTGTGAGATACTCAGCATATCGTTGTTTCCTTTCAGAGGGCATGGATGCTCTTTAAATTCTCTTCCCCGGAAATCTTCTTCCTTAAGGTTCAGTTGTTGAATCATTGTTCCCATACCGCCATCTAGGACCATAATTCTTTTCTGCAGCACCATTTGTAACTCCATTTCAAGTGGGCATCTACATGCTGTGAAGAAAATTATTTGAATGAGATGAAGATTCATTTTTCAGTATTTCTTTCTACACGTTACACAAGTAGTGGATAAACATTGACATAATGTATTACCAAATGAAGTGTTCACAGTACAGTTTATTAAAATTGTTTTTTAGTATATTTATTGTGGCAAAATCATTCGACCTGACACCACTGTAATGAGAGGGTTCAGGGTTGAAACTTTTTACAAAACCAAATACATTGTTGGAAAAGTCTCAGCTTGTAGAGTAACATGTCAGTTTTAGGTGGACCCTTTACTGAGGTATTGAACCATGACCAGGGTTCATGTTTGAAGCCCCAATAAAAAGGGCTACTAAAAATGGTTAACGGTTAAAGGTGTGCATATTCATTCGAAAGTTCACTACCCCTTCAATAAATATGTAGATTTTACTGTGGATTTAATGATTTCTTGACTATTGCAAAATAGTGTACCCCAATTCTCCCATGTTTAAAGGGTAACTTCATTTTTCAACCTGGACCAATTTTCCCATCGTTTTGGGTCCAACTGATTAATGTGGACAACAACTTAAATTTAAATTTTAAATTGGTCCAGTATTGGCAAGAACGCAGCTGGGAAATGTCTGCATTATAACCCTTTGGGGGAATTGCGCCCATCAATGTCCTTTAAAAGTGTATGTTTTTGCCACTGACAAGCTCAGATTGTTAGGGGTTAGGGTTAGACAACATTATGGAAAGGATCCCTACAGAGAAATCTAACTTTTTCTTTAGCTTTTGCTTAGTTAGGTTAGGTTTCGTTTGTTATTGTGTCTAACCAAGTCTCGCTCGAGGAGAAGTCTCGCTCTGAAATGTCTCGAAATCTCACATTGAAAAAATTGTCTAAATATTCAGCCATGACTTTGAAAATCTTTTAGATAACACTAAGCTGCACTTTCTGTAGTCCAACATAACAAACTCTTGCCGGCACTCCTCTGTCCAACTCTGACACACGTTTCCACCATTCTCTTCTGCAACAACTGAACTCACAAGATTTCTGAGCAAGCACTTTTAGAGGACACAAAAAGAAAAAAAACATACATACGTCACACACTTACAGACCACTCTCCTGGGCAAGTATGTGTGACATGAGGCGTGTTTTTGTATCTGGAGGGAAGCAGGGAACAGGGAAAGAGCCTGGAGAGAGCGAAAGAAGTGAAGCGCCAAAGCGAGTGTTGAGTTCAGTTCGGAAACGGTAATGGAAGATGGAGAAACAGCACTGGCAGTGATTTGGGTTTTGCAAGGAAGATACTGAACAAACAATGGGTTATCTGCAAAATATGCAGCAAAATTTGTTTCACCATTTGAAATGCCACCCACTACAAAATGAAGAATGCCTGAAACTCTGCATGTCCACATCTTCACCCACACCAAATAAAACGCGGACAAAGCAACCAGAATCAGTCCAGAAGCAAATTACTCCAAATCAATCAAATCAGTTGTTTTCCAAATCAATTCCATATAACAAAAAAAGTCGCCAAAAACATGGCCCCAGTTAGTGTAGTAGAAAAGCCTGGATTAAAAAAACTCATTAAGACACGATTCAAAATATGAATTGCCTAGTTGCAAATATTTTGCAGAGAAAGCTCTATCAGTTATAGATTTCAGTGAGTGAAAAGTTGTCCCACCAGCTAACAAATGTGACCTACTTCTCCGCAACTACCGATTTGTGGTCCAGCAGAACGTGTGAGCCATATCTGGAGGATCATACAGACGAGAGGCTTGCAAGATGCTCTCATGTCATGGAACTTAACAGAAACTCGTAATCAAAGCTCAGGGCTAACATAATCAAAGCTCTGAGCCCTTAAAGCTCTGAGCTCTTAAAATTGCCAACATTAAATGACATTTCTCAAAGAATAACTATCATGTACTGACAAGCTATTGACATTAAGCAAATGTTATAAATGACGTGATATTTAAAGTAGGCCTAGGCCTGACAAACCTAGACTAGGAAAAACTAAACTAAACAACTATAGGACCAAAAACATGAACACAAACATTACAGATTACATTACAGAAGCTAGCTCTAGGGACGTGGAACGTCACCTCTCTGACGGGGAAGGAGCCCGAGCTGGTGCGCGAGGTCGAGAGGTTCCGACTAGATATAGTCGGACTCGCCTCGACGCACAGTGTGGGCTCCGGAACCAGCCCCCTCGAGAGGGGTTGGACTCTCTTCCACTCTGGAGTTGCCCCTGGGGAGAGGCGCCGAGCGGGGGTGGGAATACTTATTGCCCTCGGGAGGTGTTCCGGGCACGTCCCACCGGGAGGAGGCCCCGGGGAAGACCCAGGACACGCTGGAGAGACTATGTCTCTCGGCTGGCCTGGGAACGCCTTGGGATCCCCCCGGAGGAGCTGGACCAAGTGGCTGGGGAGAGGGAAGTCTGGGCTACCCTGCTGAAGCTGCTGCCCCCGCGACCCGACCTCTCGGAATAAGCGGGAGAAGATGGATGGATGGATGGATTTTAAGGTCCTTTTACTCACATACAAAGCTCTTAATGATATAGCACCTTCTTCGGTGGCTGAGTGGGTCATCGGAACCACACTGACACCCCTCAGTGACATATACACTGGCCGTCTGCGCAAGAAGGCCTGCAGTATCATAAAGGACTCATCCCACCCTGGACACTGCCTGTTTCCCCCCTACCTTCCAGAAGAAGGTACAGGACAATAAAATGCAAGACAGAAAGACAAAAAACAGCTTCTTCCCGAAAGCTGTCAGCTCTGTGTCCCCTCCACCCCACTTCCCCTGAATGATTGTAGAACTGACTGCCGAGAGCAGTAACCCACACACACTTTTTCATGCACTTTGTCACTCGTTACTTTGTACTGTTTTTAATGTGTTTTTAAATCTGTGTTTCATGTTGCTACTGTGTTTTATGCTGCACATTGGATTGAAGAGCTGCTAAACTGATTTTCGTTGTTTTTAATAATGACAATAAAGATCTAATCTAATCTTATATTTTAGACTTTTTAATCCCTTATCAACCAACAAGAGCCCTTAGGTCCTCTGATGCTGGTATTTTAATTGTTCCTAGTAGCCCACAAAACGAGTGGGGAAACTGCTTTTAGCTACTACCTTCTAAGACTGTGGCACACCCTGCCCAGTCAGCAAGCTCTGTTAAGAATCAACTGAAGACCTACTTCAGGCAGACATTTAGTTAATGTAGTACATAGTCATTTTTAATCTATTTTTATTGTCTTTGTTAATACTTTCATTTATCTGGCTTTTCTATTCATGAATTTCATATTCTATTTTTTATTAACTTTATTTACATTTACTGTAATGCACTTTCAGCTGCATTTTTTGTATGAAAGGTGCTATACAAATAAAACATATTATTAATATAGCACAGAGGGGTAGGCCAAATGTAGAGAGAGAAAAGGGGGATACAAACAAAATTAGAGGCACTTTAGTTTCTCAAATAGGATTCGTACACTTCATGCGTGTTCAGCACAGTTGTTGTTGATCATCCTCTTGAGGATGACTTTGTATTTGTATGTATAATTGTATGTGGGAGAGTGTGCATCTCAGGAATGCATGGAAGAGGGGCCTGGAAGATTACCCTGTCCCAAATGGTGTATGGTTAAACTCATCAGGTGGTAAAAATATCAAATTAATGAACACCGTTGGGGTCCATTTGGTCAGTGTTGTGAACAAAGTTCATCTTAGGGATGGCAGGATGTGTGGGTGAGGGTATGCTGTGGAACGTTAGGTGGAATAAATCACTTATCAGGCCCAGATCAAACAATGACGCTGGACTAAAGTGTGTAATCCAAAGCAGTGCAGCCTGGTATGGCTACATTCATACATTTGAAACACCAAATACACTTCTTAAATCTAAGAAGTAAGGTTGATACTTGCTCACTTCTGCAGAATAAATTCTTGTTTTGGTTAATTCTGTTGTCACTATCATCAAGTTCTTTCTCCTCCGTAAGTCTCCCCTAAAGCACATTAAGCAATTACGGCCCTCCGTCCCCTCCCAACTGTTCCCTATACCGTATCCAATTCCATTGACGAGTGTCAATGAAGCACGTTGTACTTTGTTTAAGGGCTTTTCATTTGTTTTTTTACCTTTATCTCGGTGACTTATGAACGTCTTTGATTACCCCCAAGAAACGCACTGCCAAGCAAAATGTATTATTATTGTTATTCTTCTTTTAAGAAGTCAAGTAAAAAGTTATGCTGCCAAACTTTTTTGCCTCGAAATGACTTAATGCTAAAAAGGATGGATCCCTCACGGTAAGTCTGCACATTTGAAAGGAACAGAAAAGGAAAGACGGAGAGATGGAAAGGAAAAAAAACACCTAACCACAGGTCATTTCAGGGTGTCGGGTTCTGCCGCTGAAAGAGAGGAGGAGACAGGAGATGGGAAAAAACGAAACAAAGAAAGAAGAGCGAAATGGAGAAGGAGCAGATGATGGCCTTATATGTGACAAGAGATGGGAGACACTGACACCCACTCTAGCCTGAGAGACGCCTGGAACACCAGTTTCCTTCCAAGTGCAGGGCAAGACGAGGTCCAGGGCCACAGAAGAGAATGAAATGAGATATGGCAGAGAGTGAGAGAAGCAGAGGAGGAGATGGACAGATTGGACGGAGAAGTAAAAGGTTAACTGTATCCAAGAATACTTATGGCCCTTTGCATGTTCTACCGCTTGCACCCACAGTCGCACCTTAAGGGCCGCTGACATTTTGTTACACCGCCTAATGAAGCCTATGTCACACAGCCCAGAGGGGCTTGGCTTCTTCTCTTCTCCGTGTGTTTACTATACTGTTGGCAGTATAAGACCACGCACAGCCTTCTCCCTCTACTCTATCCCTGGTAGTCTGGAAACACCAAGCCCGGGATTAATAACACTGACACTCCAAAATGGGGAGATAAAGGGAAATGAAGAGGGGAACCAGAGTCCGCCAATATGTGCACTTCATCATATCCCAGACAGCACCACCCCAATCCCACTCCCCCAACACACTCGGGCGGAGGTACAGCGAGGGAGAAGCCGGCTAAGGTGAGCGTTAAGATGGGAATTGAAAAAAGGGGAGGAAGGGGGGCTAGGTAAACAGACCCAATCTGTATGTGAGGAGGTGAGTTACATATGGCGAGGTGAAGAAGGGTTGAGGTGTGTGCCATACTAAAGATGGCCAATCATATTTGGATGGAGCTATAAAATATTTCTGTTAGTGTAATACTTCAGTAATACTGAAGTGTAACAACATGTGGCACCAGGTTACCTTGGTAACCTCAAAAAGAGTTACTAAGGATGTTTATTGTTTTGTATCTACTTTATTATATTGTTAAATATAGATATATTTAAATGTTAGAAATATTATTTTTACTTATTTTGAAGTGACTAAAGGAAGTCCAGAGACTCTTACTTTGAAGTGGTTCGGCACATGTGCCTCTGCTTGTCTGTTTGACAAAGGAACACATTTGAAGATGTTGGAGGCATACAGTTATTTACAGCTTTACACTTCACTACTTTAGTTTGATTAATTTAACCATGCCTGCTTTATTACTTGGAAGAGCTATAGTTTAGACAACTTTGAACTCTTTCAAGGACTTGCCTGCTGCTCAACCATCTACCTGCCTGCCTATACTGCCTGCTTGACTACTTACCTGTCTGCCTACCTATACTGCCTGCTTACCTGCCTGCCTGCCTGTCTACTACATCCCCTGGACCATTAAGGTAGGCCTGCTGCATTCATATCAAAGGAAAGTGTGTCAAAGACCCAAGTGGACAATATCTATAAAAATTGTCAAAATTGTATAATTGTATCAAATTATACAAAATCATTCAAATTCATTCTGAATTTGAAGCCCTCCTTTGCCTGCATATAAATGAATTAAACAAAATGCATAAATAAATACATAAAAACAGGTGCATGCAAAGAATAGCATATCCATTTAAAAAAAGATATAACCAATGGTAACCCTTCCTTTGTCCTTACACCAACATTTACAAAGTACTGTATATCCAACACTTACAAAGTACTTTATATCCAACATTTACAAAGCACTGTGTATCCAGCATAGTGTATCATTGTTATTGTTACAGTATATAAGGCTTGATACAATAAGCTAACCCAAGGCCTTTCTGACCAGTTTCAGATGTGTTGACAGTGGGATGCTGCAGCCAACATGAGCATCAATGAGAGGAAGTGAGGAGATATCTCTTGTGTTGCGGTTGAGCTGTGCAGAAAGAAGCATTGTTCAGTTTGTGTGTGTGTGTGTGTGTGTGTGTGTGTTTGTGTGTGTGCGCTTCAGGAAAATCATCACCGTCATCACAATCAATGTTATCATTACCCCCCCATGGTGTGTGTGTGTGTGTGTGTGTCATCATCCTCATCGTTATAAAAGACTGAGGTCAGGAAGGAAGCAAGCAGGAGCCAAGGAGCAACGGGCAACCTAGAATGTCAGGTTTATACACTGCTCTCTAGTGTAGCGCATCTGCTTAGGAGATTCTTCTTTCTTCTTCTTCTTTAAAACCAAATAAATGTACAAAATGTATTTATGTTTAAAAAAAAATCTGATCAAACCCACACACCAGTAATTAACAAAGCAGTGTGAGGGAAGGAGACGAGAGAGACGAGAGAGAGAATGAGAGGGATATAGAGAGGAACGAGAGAGAGAGAGAGAGAGAGAGAGAGACATAGTGAGAAAGACAGCCTCAGAAGCTTTAATTGGATCCAGATGTATTGCGCTGTTCCCATCAGTAAAGGCCTCCCGTTCTTTCTTCCCTCTTCTCCCTCCCTCTCTTGCGTGGCCAGTCTTTAAATAGCACTGGCATGTCTGTAAGCCCCAGTTGGTATTTATGTGACTTCCTGCCTCCCCGCACTGTACATGATGACCACTCTTGCCACCTCCCAATTACACGGACATTAATTAGAACTAGAAAATGCATGTCCTGCATGCGGAGAGTGCTGTAGTGTAAAATACGCTTAAACATATCTTAATGCTTCATAGTATAAGAAGTATAGAAATGTTGAATATTTGAACTCAAAGTTCAAAAGTCTGAATGGAGTAACAGTATAAACATACAAACCATTTTAATAATGTCAAACAGTTGAAAAGAAAGTTTAAGAGTTATACAAATATCTAACTAAAAGTGATACAGGTTGAACCTAGGCCTAGTAGTAGTAGAAGTTGTAATATGATAGTAAAGTAGTAGACGTAGTATAAGCATGATAAGTAGGCCTATTAGTATGATAAGTAGTAGAAGTAGTACTAGTATGATACAGTATTAGTATGATACATAGTAGTATTAGTATGATATTAACAGTTAAGACTAGGGCTGTCAGTTTATCGCGTTAATTAGATTAATTAATTACACCGCAAATTAGCACGTTATAAAAATGTACGCTAAATTAATTATAGCACACGTCAGACGAAGTGGCAATTCAATGCTTTTATGTTGCCCAGTCGTTGGCAATTGTGCCATCCCCGCTTGAGCATATTAAAAACTCTTTAAGAGCGACCGTGTCGTCGACGACGCCATTTTACCAGCCTTGTTCAGGCGACTGTTTGTGCGATCGCGGAGATTCCAACGGTTCCTGAAAGCAGAGGCGCTGCGCTTTCCAGCCACACGCCGCTTATTCAGTGTTGCCAACTTGGCGACTTTCTCGCTAAATTTGGCGACTTTCCAACTCCCCATGGCGACTTTTTTTGTCAAAAGCGACAAATCTAGCGACTTTTCCTGGTGTTGTTGGAGACTTTTCTGGTATTTTGGAGACTGACATGAAAGCACGTATCGTTCCTCTGCAGTTCCTGTTCTCAGCGAACAGCGGGTGCTGCCGCGAGCCCCTCCCTCGCCCTGAAGTACAGGCGCTCAGTCACAGCCTCAAGCCATGCGCGGCAGACGGCAGTCGCAGGCAGCTCAGCTGAGAATCGCGCATGCGCAAAGCCACCGTTGATCCCGCCCTTCCTTACAGAATAATAATTATTATATTAATTAATTAATTATATTATTATTAAAAATATATATTTAGTAATTTGTAGTAAATGTGTAGTTCTAAAACATATTTAGGGTGTTTTTTTACTCAGTTTTTGTCTCTCCCACGACGTTATTCCTCTATTACAGCATCCATTACAATCACGTGCAAATGGCAAATTATGCAAATTAGGCGATGATGTCATTTGGCGACTTCTAGCGACTTTTAGGACAGCCAATAGCAACTTTCCTTACTGAGGAGTTGGCAACACTGCGCTTATTATGGTAGAGCCGACGCAGCACCACATACTGGAAGAGAAAGGAGTTGTTTACATGAGCGGAGAACGGTGGAAGGAGATTGGATCTTTTAGCTGTTTTGAGTGGTGTTTGTGTTATTTGTGGGCCTTTACCAGCAAAAAATGGATATGCGATTAAAATGCAATTAATTAGATTAATTAATTACAAATCCTGTAGTT
The DNA here is from genome assembly GCA_900302345.1 of Melanonus zugmayeri. NCBI lineage: Eukaryota > Metazoa > Chordata > Actinopteri > Gadiformes > Melanonidae > Melanonus > Melanonus zugmayeri. The sequence goes on along the minus strand of OMKN01056058.1, from coordinate 6,112 downwards.
AATTAGATTAATTAACCCTAACCCACATTTGTAATCGCTGCTGACAGCCTCAAACCATAGCCTTGTTTTCAAAAACTATACCTCACTATAAATGGTCAAGCTCAGTAGAAGTAGACGAACATGTGGATGTCCCTTCAACTATGATTTTATTCGCAACAACGGGGAGTCTCCATTGGGGGCCATAGTAAAATAAATGGGGGTTGTCACACATAAACACCCGATGCTCAACAAGTATAATTCCAATCGCTGAATTATTTTAACGCCATTGAAACAAGAACCACCGTAACTGTTTAAGCCTTACATTGTGTTTCTCGGTGAAATATTGAAGTTTCTCCGAAATGTTTAGCTTTTGTTAAAGCTAGCTTGGGCTAGAGTGGGGGACCTCACACGCTCTAGCCGGGCTTAATGGAAGTCAATGAGAAGAAGCGAAAATATGCAAAAATTATATAAAACTAAAATAGTTGAATCTGAAGCAGTATAAAAGATATCTGAAATCTGTTTGGATCAGTATAAAGATCAACATGTGATGATTTGTTAAATGTTGAACAAAGTTTAAAGGTTAAAAGTCTGAAATAGTTGAAGTCTCACAGAATTCATTGACTTCCATTATAAAATGTCATGTTTAAAAGTTGCATATTTTAAACTGGCAGTGTTTTAAACATGGTGATATGTCTTATATGATCTTCAACATACAATATATGCCATTTTGTCACTGTTACTAAAATAAGACTTTTAGAGAAAACAAAAATCCTATGTTTTTGCCAGTCTCTGCCAACTAGTCTGTGAACATTCTACTCTGCTCCAAACTCAAGTTGTTCTTTTTGTGACCAAGTGCCTTTTCCGAGGCACTTGGACGTCACAACAAGGGACCCCGGCGGCGAGGTGTGTGTGGATTTGTGGAGCTCCGTCTGGGCAGCGGTTGATGTTGATGTTGATGGCTGTGTTGATGGCCATGGATTTGGGGAAGTAAAAAACAATCTTAACATACCCCACACCACCGGATAATCTAGAACCATAAAAAATGTGGGGCTTTGCTGACCAGAGGGGAAGGGGGAAATCGGGCACAAAATCAGGCACAAAACTGGGCTAATGTTGCATTCACATGGAATCAGGCGGTAGACAGCAGACGGACAACACCTTCTGGACGGCACAGGAACAACAAACAAACAGTCCAACGGAATGGCAGGACGCAAATGTCATATTGTTTACAAAGAATGGAATAAAATATATCAAATACAATTATTTTGTCGTATTGTTATGTAATTATTCTAGTAATGCTAGCTATAAAATGCAGCTTTCTCTTAATATTCTATTGCAAACTTAAAATGAATGTTAAATTCCCTCCAAAATGTAAATTCCCTCCAAAACGTAAGGTCATTCATTCATTTCCAACACAGATAGTGAAAGGAGAACTGATCATATAATTCCGGGTGTTGTTGCACCAAAATTATTAGCTTCTCCAGATCGACCATGTTTTCTCCTTGTGTGAGGAGCTACATCCAGTTGTACATTCCGTCGCGGAGGACGGCAAAAAGTTTAAATATTTTAACTTTGGCAATGCTGTCTACTGTTACTGTTGCCGGTATTTTCTGCCGGCCTCTCCTAGTCTTCCCAGCCTGCTCTCGTCCACTAAAATGATATCCGGTTTGCCGTCTACCATCTGCCTGATTCCATGTGAATGTAGCATAATTATCCTGTAGTGTGTACCCAGCATTTAGGCTGCATTCTGTACCTATCTTCTCCCACAATTTTTCACCTAGCGACACATTTTAAAATGTTTATCTTGGCTGGGAATTACTTTTTTAATAAAAATATTATATACTGTGACGACTCAAGCTATGCCCTGTTGTCCCGCGCTAAAAATATACACCTACCCACGTGGTTTAATCGACGGTACACCGTGGTACACCTATGGAGGTCCATTGACCAATCAACGGTCTGCGAATTTGCATAGCAGCACGGATAGTACCCTTGGTACCGACCCCAGAGCAGTAGCTAAAATCGGCACGACTACAGTTGGCAGTGGAGGAATTTTAAAAAAGCGTGAGCCTGGATTCCAGTACGGTGCGGCACAGTAGTGGAGAAGCGCCATAAGAGTGTTACCTGAGGTTAATGGTGTCGCCCATAGGGGAGTTGGTCAGTCTACCCATCACTCGCGATTGCTGGAGTTTAACGTTTGTTAGATGCGGAAAAAGTCAACCGATATAGTTCAGAGTATTCGGATTACTTAAATATCCGTTGCAGGCATGATATAGCCGGCGTTATACCAGCTGGAAAAGGACTTCCTAGTTGGCGCCGAGGTCAGCAACAACCAAAACACATCCTGGCTTGTCATTTGAGTCCTTTTATTAAAGCAATAAAGCAATTTTGGTTTAGGACTATTTTGTTTTGCATTGAAGGATTATTTTTGGCATTGCCTTTATATATATATTACTTTTATTTTATTTTTTGGGGGGAAATGTTGACTGGAAACCAGTATTGTGGAGAGTTGACTATTTTTGTGTCTATCTATTATGTGGAACCGTACCCTGCACATAACATTCCCCATTCTACTGATAAACTGTTTTTTGAGACAACATACCTTGGATCTTGTATTTAAAGGCTTGTGTTATTGTGTGTTTTGTTATGAACTGAAATTGACCCGAGTTGGTTGAGTGTTATATCTATTTTGGTTAATCTGCATATTGTGTGTATGCTGTTCTAAGGGGGCATGTGATACGCACATGAATCCAGTGTGTGGTTCGACTTTGTTTATTATATTTTGTTAGGCTTAGCCCTGACTGGCACCCCGGCACTAAAGCAAACTGTTACAATACTTTTTAAAATATACAACTTTTTAAATATTATATTTATAATGGAAGTCAATGAATTTCTGAGACTTCAGACTTCACAACTCCGTCAATTTTTATTTATTTATTTTGGTTCAAATGTTGAACAAGTCATCACATTTTGACCTTTATAATGATCGAAACATATATATATAAGGGGTGTAACGGTTCACAAAATTCACGGTTAGGTTCGGTTTGAATCAGCAGGGAATGGCTGCCTAAACACTGCGGGGGGGGGGAGTTCGTAGTGTTTGTTGCCCCCGGTTTTCGCCTCGTTCCTCCTAATAACACATAACTACCTTTAACTCAATGAAGCTGTTCCTCATCCATTCTTTTCCAACGTGAGCGACAGGAAATAGAAACAGCGCGTCCGACTCAAAGCGTCACTTCGCCCTGCATGGCTTCGCATGCAGCCGGTCAGGACATTCAATAGAAAACAAAGCAAAGTGAGGTCAGGACGCGGTGTGACGTCACGTATTACAGCACGTCGGGCAGCGGCGGGTGAACCGAGTGTTGAGGTGTTTTTTCTAGCCGTGCACATTTTAAACACACTTTATGACAGACAGACAGCACGGTGCCTGTCTGTCATAAAGGCTGCCTGGACAGTGAGCGCAGTGGCACTGAGAACATTATGATTCACACAATTGAAGCTATGTCCCCAAAAAATATTTATGTATATATATATTTTTTAAATGTGTGGTTTTTTTTTTTATGAACCGTTCGGTTTGCATGCGTATTGAACCAAGAGCCCCGTACCGAACGGTTCGATACGAATACGTGTACCGTTACATCCCTAATATATATACAGTATATTATATTAGGGTCATATCACAAGTATGATATATATATATATATATCATACTTGTTGAGATTCAACAGTTTTAGTTTTCTACTCACTTCGTATATTTTGGCTTCATAGGTCGTTTTCACACCTGAATTCCAAAGATTTGCTCCAGTTCGGTGATGAAGTCACTACTTTGTTGCGTTTTTCATTTGGTTCAGTTTGCGTTCACACAGGACTTTGTGAAGCGAACCAAACAATGTAAACACATGTCATGCTGTTGAATGGGTTGCTAGTCTATTGTACAGAAAATCAGAGGGAAACTCACAGTGCTTCCTTAATAATAATGGAGCAACAACAACTTTATGCGATCTTTTTTTTATTTTGCTTTGGTACAAATATAGATTAAAAAAATAATAGAAGAAAGCGAACAGTATGAGCACCTGATGAGACTCGTAGAGCGAGTTGTTGAGATTGCATCACGTCTGACCGCGACTCATTTTAATTTAGGTAAAGTTCATGTATACCTGGTTGAATATGTTTATTATTTCCAGTTCATGGCAAAATTGTACATTCAACCCACAATGCATTGGTTTTTGGTTTGCTTCCTATAGTTGGGTCGGTTCACACCTAAAGGGAACTGAACCAGAGTTCACTTGGAAGCGGACCGAGACCCCCGTCTTCAAGCGGACCAGAGTTCGGCTGTTTAGTCCACACCAGAGTTTCAATGAATGACCATTCATTGAAACTCTGGTTCACACCTAAAGGGAACACCTCAGGTGTAAAAGCACCCATAGACTTCCATTGAGTTCTGATAGAGCGTGTGACGTCACCCTGCTCTAGCCCAAACTAGCTTTAACGGACGCTGTGGAGCCTAAAAATGTCAATATTTCACCTTAGACACGTCACTTAACAATAGGAAGGGGTTAACGTCCACAATGACTTTGCGGACATAGGGGTTTGAACCCAAAACCTTTTGGATGGGACCCTCACCACCGCTACTACACTCCCACTACCTCCACCATCAACAACTCATCAACACATCCACCACCCGGAAGTGTATCAGATAACTTGTCCACCAATCAGCCAAGCAATCAGGCCATTGGTGGACATACTCAGAGCTAGAAGATACCATGAACGAGACACTAATAGGCCTACTTACCATATTAATAGTCCTATCATACTACTTCTACTACTGGTACTAATACTACTTCTACTACTTATCATGCTTATACTACGTCTGCTACTTATCATACTAATACTTCATCATACTACTAAGCCTAGGTTCAAACTATCACTATAATTTAGCTATTTGCTTAACTCTTTTTTAAAACTGTTTGACATAAAATGGTTTGTATGTTTACTGTTATGCTTAATCCATTCAGACTTTAAACGTTATATTTTCACTTGAGTTAGCTATTCAACATTTCTATACGTCTTAAACTATGAAGCTTTATTTAACATATGTTTAAGCTCATTTTACACTACAGCACTCACCACATTTTCTGCAGGAAATGCATTACATGTCGTTATGTGTGTGGTCTCTCACGATTTTAAAATCATATATGATTTTTTAAATCTTGTAGTCTGTCTCTAGCATAAAAATAACAATAGTTGAGCACTGCCTAGCAGCACTCACCTAACTAATGAACCAGGGGTCAGCAGACACGGGGGCTGTGCTCTCCATATGGTGTCAGAGGAAAAAAATAGAAGAGATTAAAATACCTGTGGGCAAGTTAGAGGACAGCCAAGAATGTGTGAAGCACATGTCTTGTTAAGGGCTGTTTATTTTTATTTACCTTGTTTATTCCTTTTTGACATGGTGTTGCATGGTGTTCTTTTAGACCAAACCAGTCGAATAAATGTTGACCAAAGTAGAAAGAAATCTTGGCTGGACATAAAGTTTAAGAAAGAAAAAACCCAGTGGATCTTACCAAATATTCCTGGACTGTACCAACTGGCAGATCTATCCATCATACATTGTGATGGATACATTGTGATTTAAAGCGGCTTTGAGTCTTAGAAAAGCGCTATATAAATAAATGTTTATTATTGTGATGTCACTAAAAGTATGTTCTCTTTCATAATATTCGTTTCGATGTCTCACTATGGGATGCACGCCCCCGCTGCAGCCCTCAGAAGCATTTATCTCATTACGCCAATCCTGATTGGCTGGTGAATTTTGTCCGTTCGCACTTGGTAGTCCCACCTACCATAAATAGTCCATGCGTACGGACACACCCTCATTCAAACACCTCTTCTCACTCGGAGCTTATCTCGCATCCAGACTAGCTAGTTTAACTGTCCACAGGTGGATCTTATTTAGCTTCCGCCGACGGGCGCTAGCAAGGTTTGGTGAGTTGCTCCCCGGTCACACCAGACCGGGTTTGGTGTTTTTTCCTCGCCCCACCACGGTTTGGAAAAATTAAAAGAAAAGAAAGACTCGACTCCCCACCACGGCAGTTCGAACACCGAGTGTTAGCACACCAGTTACTCACCCGGT
>OMKN01056049.1:0-11214 GCA_900302345.1 Melanonus zugmayeri | reverse complement strand
ACACACACACACACGTGCACACACACATGCACATGCACACGTAGATGCACACACGCACGCACACACACACACTCATTCAACTGGTAATCAGTTCTCTAGTGACAATGGAAAAGACAGAGAGAGAGAGAGAGAGAGAGAGAGAGAGAGAGAGTGAGACAGAGAGACAGACAGAGCGAGAGAGAGTGAGAGAGACAGTGAGACAGAGAGAGAGAGAGAGAGAGAGTGAGACAGAGAGAGAGAGAGACAGAGAGCGAGAGACAGAGAGAGAGAGAGAGACAGAGAGAAAGAGAGAGAGACAGAGAGAGAGAGAGAGAGAGAGACAGAGAGAGAGAGTGAGAGAGAGAGAGAGAGACAGTGAGAAAGAGAGAGACAGAGGGACAGTGAGAAAGAGAGAGAGAGAGAGAGAGAGAGAGAGAGACAGTGAGAAAGAGAGAGAGAGAGAGAGAGAGAGAGAGAGTGAGACAGAGACAGAGAGACAGTGAGAAAGAGAGAGAGAGACAGAGAGAGAGAGAGACAGTGAGAAAGAGAGAGAGACAGACAGACAGAGAGAGAGAGAGTGAGACAGAGAGAGAGAGGATTCATAGAAGGAGAGAGCTGCAGGAGGATAAAAGAGCCTAGGGATGGAAGTACATCTCAGTTAATGAATGTCATGGCTGTGGGATTCTCCTGCAGGTCATAGCAACGCTGCTGGGATCTGCCTGACTGGATTAATACCAGTTGGGTAATATATATATATATATATACACACAGTATATACAGTATATATACATTAGCATATTAGCACCACAAAACGGAACTGTTGACATTCGTCTTCACTGGGACAACTGGTTTGTGTCGGAGCAGCATATGGAGACCTGGTCTATTGTCTCACTCATTCTGCTTGTGCACAATGCTCAATGGTACTAGCTTCATTGTTTTGTGTGTAAAGGCTACAAAAATTGTATGTGTTATTAATGTTATTCTCCATCAACATGCTTTGTTCATCTCTAGCCAATAGCCAGACATAACTCATATATTGTATTAGGACCAGTGTAAAGACAATACACATGCTTTGACTTGACTGAACAGTTTAGCTGACTTTCAAAATCTGATAACAACAATAACATCAATACACGTCAATGCAATATATGTGTTATACTAAAGCTTTGTGAATGTATGTCATTGTGAGCTATATTTAAGGATTTTAATGTTTACTATGGATTATAAGTGCATATGCTTGTTCAGTATATTACCATAACACAGTCACATATATTTGTATTTACAACTAATTGGATTTAAAAGACAGCAAACTGTTGTTATTTTGGTGCAGTGCATGGAAGCATGTGAACTTTGCCTTGGCTTTCCCATCACGCATCAGCTAGTGAAGGAGTATATAGAGAGTGGAATGTGTTCAGTCTTTTCCTAGTTTATGTTGACAATCATTTAATTAGAAAATCACATTGGCCTTACACTTTTATGAGTTACACGTTGAGCTGTTAAATTGGTGTCATTGTCCATCGACAATATATTCCTTTGATTAGAAAGTCTCATTCCCAATCAAGGGAACAAGGCCGGCCTCAATACCGTCTCCATGCTGTCATTAAGTGGACCTTTCTGCTCATTTGGTCTCCAGCGTAAACCTCACACTTCACACACGGGTGCCAGGTTTTGACATTGTGGTGGCAAAATAAGGGTTTGGGGATGAACGCTTTTTACACATTCATTCACAGGGTTGTCTGTAAATTGATGGGAAACGCCATCCAGCATGGATCAGGGTGACCTGTGTATGAATTCAAGCCAACATCCGGGTGTGTACCGTCCTCTCGATTAAGTATTCACAGCGCAAATCTGACTTCTGCATTCTATGGATCATAGCCTCGCCTCCCGTATCCTAAAATATGTTAATCCTTCCTCTCATGAAGACGTGACCAAAGGCCAAGCAGAGATAAGCCCACAGCCTTGGATTCTTCCTTCATTCGTATTGTAGCTTTGAGGCGAATCATTGAATGAGGAATTAGGGTGGGCTGTGGTCGGCTACACACTTTGTCACTTCAAAAGGTAATTAAAGCCGTCAGTATTGGAGCCTCCAAAAGTAGTATCAAGTAGAGCCAAACGGAAGCAGCTTGGAGATCGAGGCCTAAGCACCGTTGAATAGGTGATACAAATACAAAAAACAATCAAACTTTATCAGCCAAACGATGTGAGTCTGAGGATCAGGAGGGGTAGGAAAGGTACTTGTAGCCAGGACAATGAGAGAGAGACTGAGAGCTGAAATCTTCCTATCATGCATAATACATAAATAATTAAAGCGCTTGTGGATGTACATTCAAACACGGAAACAAGAATGAAACAGACTAGTGACTGATATGCATCGCTGTACAGGGAGATGAGAGTATGGTGGTAGTACTCTACTGAAGCATCCATGAAGCTAGGAATACAATGAGAATACAGAGCTTTTTTGTGTGGAAAATAATAACATTGGGAAAGACTTTAAAAATATATATATGTAATGCAATAATATATACATTTAAATGACTCCAATTAGATTAATATAATTAATTAATTAATATGGTGGAGGTTTTTTTTTCCATTCATATATCTTTCATCTTGGCTCAGTGTTGAATACTAACAATACTAACAATACTCTCTTTACCTTGACCAGTGTCATTTGTATTCCTAATGTACTTCCATTCAAGACAAATCCAGCACACATAGAATACATACTGTTTGACTAAGAAAAAAATCTTTCTTTCTCACCAAGCCAGCCTTGACTTTCAAAGTAAATTGTGTCCACCGTAATGTTTGCGTGTCTGCAGCACCGTGCGCACACTCCTGGGCACTTACTGCATGAGGATGAAGACGACTAGCATGAGTGTCGCCATGACGACGAAGGGCATCCCAGCCACGGTCGCCAAGGTGAGGGGGTAGAGGCCATTAAACATCAGACCGGCCAACAGAATACACACAGCCTCCACCGAAGCCGAAAAGGAGAACATTGCACCTAGAGAAAAATAAAAACCCCTTTATCAATGTACAGTTAACAATATATATATATATATATAACAATATACACTGCTCAAAAAAATTAAGGGAACACTTAATCATCACAGTAACACCAAGTCAATTAAACCTCTGGGATATCGATCTGTCCAGTTAGGAAGCGTAAACGATTGTGAATCAATTTCACCTATTCAGGTGGACAGGAGAGGCAACAGCAAGACAACCTCCGAAAAGGAGGGTTTTGCAGGTGGTGGCCACAAACCATTTCTCGCTCCTTATCCTTCCTGATTGATTTTTCTCTAGTTTTGCATTTTGCTAGTGCCTTTGTCACTACTGGTAGCATGAGGTGGTACCTGCAGCCCACTCAGGTTGCACAGGTAGTCCAGCTCCTCCAGGATGGTACATCCATACGTGCCGTTACAAGAAGGTTTGCTGTGTCTCCCAGCACAGTCTCAAGAGCGTGGAGGAGATACAGGGAGACGCGCCATTACACGAGGAGAGCTGGACAGGGCCGTAGAAGTGCAACAACCCAGCAGCAGGACCGGTATATGCTCCTTTGTGCGTGGAGGAACAGGAGGAGCACTGCCAGAGCCCCACAAAATGACCTCCAGCGGGCTTCTCGTGTGCCTGTTTCTGACCAAAGAAACAGACTCCATGAGGGTGGCATGAGGCCCCGACATCCTCTAGTGGGACCTGTGCTCACAGCCCAGCACCGTGCAGCTCGATTGGCATTTGCCAGAGAACACCAGAATTGGCAGGTTCACCATTGGCACCCTGTTCTCTTCACAGGTGAGAGCAGGTTCACACTGAGCACAGGTGACAGACGTGAAAGAGTCTGGAGACTTTGTTCTCGACGAATTATACAATGTAATCAATAAAGATATTCAACTTGAATATTTCATTCATCGAGATCCGCGATGTGTGATTTAAGTGTTCCCTTAATTTCTTTGAGCAGTGTATATATATATATATATATATATATACACACATATACTTTTTTCTATGAACTACTGCTATTAGGCTGCACTATAAACAAGTGGTGGCATTTGGGATGGAAGCCTAGTAAGGAAAAAAAAAAGCTTCCCCAGATACAAACAAGGCCATAAATCTTTATCCTGCAATTTGAGCGCAGCGACATGAGCAGTAAAACAATACAAATAAACAAGCCTTCAAATCTACTGACTCTCAGTACGCCCATTCTCCATTGAATCGCTCTATAATATAATAACGTGAAGGGCGTGTCGACGGCCACAGTCAGTGTGACCGGCTGTAATGAGACGAGAGAAAGATGTGGAGAAGTAAGCATGCATGCAGCAACACTGGACCGTGCTTCAGTCTGAAGCGCCTGAGAGACATCTCAGTGGTAATGCACGAGACATCTACTCTGTTCTACTCTAATCTACTCTGTTCTGCAGCGTTGTGTGTTTGCTCAGTTCCTGGTTTGTAGAGAATAGAATGTGTGTTTCAGTGTTATCAGTGTTTTTTTTCTCAGTTCATTGTGAGACTGCAGATTAGTCTCTTTGTTGACTCCTGACTATTCAGCTGTCCCATCCCGTGAGCTCTGACAGGGTGACTGCATTGCATTTAAGTTTTAGCCGATAGGATGGATAGAATAGTGCTGTAGCACAACTTAGCTCTTGATCATTTCAATTCATGGACACAGATGGTAACAGTGTGTCTGGGTGTGGAGGGAAAGGGAAAGTATGGACAGTGGGTAATGCTCTCCCAGCTTCATAAATCCCCCCCAAAAGGGAACATTGTGATGCTATTGGATGACGAGTGAAGAGGCTGAGAAGAACCTACATTTGACAAAGCAGTGACAGCCTAATACTGGACAGTCCTATTGTGTGACACTGGGATTGGAAGATCTATATTTCCATTTCTCAACCAACACAGACAGATAATTGTTCAAGGCAACACAGAAAACAAAACAAAAAATAGGTCCTCACCCAGTTAATCTGGATTAACTTGTTTATCCATATTAACTGGATAACTAAAAATAATTAAGGATAATATAATAATAATTTGTAATATTACGTAAGGGACTGTCCGCTTAGTTACTGCACTATGTTCCACACTATTAACTATCACTTGTATGGTGCAGGAACTTCTATGTGGGAGCAATAGCGATAGTTTTGGCATTTGCGCCGTATTCTCCACAAATAGAAGCCAAACATGAAAAATATAAGTCCCACAAGTGTTGGATATACATGGCTGGCAGACTGCTACTGCCACGGCTAACAGAGAGGTTGGCTGGCGCTAGCAGACTTGTTGATCTCCGTGTTACTGGAGGCTTCATGGACAGCATGCTGGATCACGGATGGAAGCACATACGTTATCCTCTTGTTTCCCCGTAGTAACGCCCGGCCCTCCGTGTGTGCCCGCGTACGGCTTTATGTGAGCATTGAGCAATCAGTAGCAGAGCAGAGAAGGGCTGCACTCGAAGCTGCACTGGGGAGAGTCTCTACAGCAGACCAGCATAGTAATTAAGAAAATGTTGGCCTTCAATTATGTTGCAGAGCGGGTGACACCCCCCCCAGTGTGTGAACCCTGTGTCATCACCACCCTTCAGTGGGAGGGTTGTGTGTGATGACATCAGCCTGGTGGGGAGGCAGGGTCCAGAGGCTCTCAGGTTGCCAGGGCACGTCCATGGAGCACATGGCACAAGCTCAGCGTTTCTACCAGTTAGGTATTCCTTTGGAGGGCAGGACGCCTAAACACAGCATCTGGTACTGGAAGCTGCACTTGGTATTCTTGTAGTTACTACAATTTCAATAGCATGCTTTGTTCTGTGGCATAGCAGTCCCTCTTCATGTGTGTGTGCATATATGTTTCTGTATGTGTTTTAGATGCCAACTAGAGCGGAAGAGAGGGGCATAGCGTTGGGTGAATTACATATTAATCTGACAGACACACAGACACACACACAGACAGACAGACGTGGATCGAGTCACCCTGTTCATGCTGTTCCACGATAGCGGAAGAAAGTGACCTCACAACTGCCTGGCCGATTCCTGATGGAGCCCCGATGACACACACTGCAGAGGAAAAAGAACAGAGATAGATGAAGCTTTCATATGGCTGAGAAGTTTCTTCGGATCAGTTACTTGGCCAGTCTAATTCAGCCAACTACATTCAGGCTAAAATATCTTTGAATATTGGATGCGTTTATTCGTGTTCGCATATCCCTCTCAATCTCCTTGCAATTTGTAGAAACCATTCTGCAAACAATATTTTAAATTAGCCCCTAGAATATACCGTCTATTTGTTCTATCTGAATGAATCACTGTGCTGCCAATTCTACTTCCTTGCCTGATACATAGCTCATCATACACGGATGCACCCCAGGCGTGAGAAAAAAGACTTACAGGACAAACGAGTCGCAGGACAAAGGACGCGAGTGCCGGTCAGTGCGGAAAAAAAAGAAGCGAGCCCCCACCAGCGCGAGATAAAAGACGCAAGATGAAAGTCCCGACACAAAGGCGATGGCCTTTATATAGTTATCAGAGTTATACAATAACTGTGTTCTTGTGTCTGAGACGCATCGCCATGCAGCAGAGTATGGAGTTCTCAACAGCTTGATTTGTTATTATTCGTTCGTTCCTATAGCTATAGTCCTAATTAAAAAGGTTAATGAAGGTTTAGATTGAAGTGTCAAGGTTCTGTCACAAAGGGGTGCTGGCAGGGCAGCAGGAACACAAGAGATAGGGATAGGACCCAAATGCAGACGACCGAGGCAGGCAGGAACAGTTCAATAATTTAATTAATGAAAAAAACAAAAGCTCACAGCCATGGGAATCCAGGAAACAGGATCCAACGAAGTACACGAACCAACAAAACAAAGGACAACCACACATGACAACTATAACGATCCGACAAAGAACAAAGGAAGTGAACTATATATAATCTTACAATATATAAGAGAGTCTGATGAGGGAACAAGGTGCAGGTGGGGAGATGAACCAGGAAACTCAGGTGAGGGGAATGAAGTGATTGCAGGCAGATGGGAGCAGAAAGATCTGGAACGTGAGTAGAAAAGACCGAGGGCATCTGATGGATTGTTGGGGAATGGCACCAAAAAACACAGGGAAACACACACAGAGACTGAGACAGGAGCGTGGTCATGACAAGAACACTGTGGTGATTTTAGTTTGACGATATTCGCTTGCAAAACAAAATAGCTCGTTGGAAAATGACAGTGAATTCTCCATCGTGGATATAATTGTGTGTTCTGTCTGAAACAAATCAAATATATTAAATGTCTCTTAAACAAATCAATCAAATGTTATGATGGGCTATAATATAAAACAATAAGTGTGTGTGTTGTTGTGTCAGACACACATCGCCATACGCACAGAGTAGAGTCCTCAACTGCGTGATTTGTTATTATTCATTCGTTCATATAATTATATCATTAAAAAGGTTGATGTCATTGTTGCCATTATTATGATATCCTATCTTATCTCCTAACAATGTAGGCATTTCCTTGTGTAACACCTCAAATGAAAAACAACCGTTCTGTCAGGGGCATAATATCTAGTAAACCTGGTGGCCTAATAGGCTGCATGGCTATGTGACATATAGTCCTGATCCTAACTGATATGTGACGTATAGTCCTGATCCTAACTGATATGTGACATATAGTCCTGATCCTAACTGATATGTGACTTATAGTCACATCCTGATCCTGATCCTAACTGATAATATAACTAATATCTCAGTTAGCCCTGTAGACCTATTCTCAAAATGAAAAGCCACAAAATAAAGAAATATTTCAGCACACCACTCAAATAAAATAGGCGGTGTTGGGTTGGGGTGTCGTTACATCACATCAGAATGTCAAATGCTCTTAATCTATTTTGACCAAACTAACCTATCAGTTAAGTTAATGTAGAAATCTAGTTCTGTCAGAAATCACTCATGTCATAGATTTAACCATTCATTGCATGAAATGGTAATACACTTTAGTTTGGCGGTATGGTTCCACTCTTTTAGGGGGCTCCCTGCTGTAGGATTTAAATCATGATGTAGGGTTAGGGTTAGGGTTAACCCAACACATGTCAGATACAGCAGACCAACATGTGACAACAGGGAGCACTAGACAATCCCCCATGGGGTTCATCAGATATCTCAACCCATTGTGTAGTGTACACACAATACAGAGCAGAACCAAAGCAGGTGGAGGCTGGGGTGGAGGCTGGGGTGGTGGAGGTGGGTGAAATCCAGCTCAGCACACTTAACTTCGCAGACAGTGTGTGAGATGGAGAGTCTTCAATTGACCGCTTGTGAGAGTGTCTCACCAGAACTAGCTACGGCCATTTCATTTTAATCACAAGGTTAATTTCACAGTATTGTCCAGGTTTGTTTAATTTCCGTTTGAAATCTATCAATCATAGTTATGGAAATGTATTTTATTTTCATTTGTTCGCATATGCCATTTGAAAATGCTTTGTATTTATTTATTTTTTATATATAGGCCTATATATATTTTTTTTTTGCCTTAATGCTTTGTATTTTAATACTTTTGTGTTTTGGCCAAATGAGAAAATCCCTGTTTGGTCCTCACAGCCTCTTTGAGTGATTATAGAAATGTTAGATTAATGGAATTATTCGTTTATTACAGATTTTTCACACTGTTCTTTGGATATAAATCAATCTTCAATTTAGGCTAGTTATACATTTTATCTACGACCTTGTTTTATCACGGAGTATAAACTCCTACTACAGTGTGTGTGTGCAAATGTGTGTGTGTGTGTGTGTACATGCGTAAAAGGAAGAAAGAAAATGAGAATGGTGATAAAAATCAAGTTTTACATTTCAAAACGCTGTATTGAATGCTAATTTCTCATTGAAAATTGCCCTGATAATAACACCGACCCAATTTCAGAATTGATACATACATGGTTTTAAATATGTGTAGCAGAAAGGATTGGGTGTGACTGGGCTCACCTAGAAACACCATCCACGTGTTTGTAGAGAACGCCATGAGGAAGAGGGACGCCGAGCGGAGCAGGAAGCTAACCTTGGCCAAAGTCTGCTCCGAAACCCGCTTCAGTAACAAAGGAAACACCAACAGCAATACAGTACCCTAAAAAAACACACACACACACACACAAACAATGATTTGTAGCATGAAGACCCGAGAACAATTACACACCCTGAGTTGTATTAAAAGCAATTAGGACATAATGACATGCATGGATCTATTAGCCGTGAGGGAACAGGTGGCAGAGGTGAATATGAGTCTAAAACTTCACTGAGATTGAAAGTTTTCTGATTACCCACTCAATTTTGATCCATCAGTTGCCTATATCCAACAAATGGCTTATGTGAACCAAAGGATTACAAATGACATGTCATTTCACTTATTTTGGTGTATATGAACCATTACAATCCAAGGTCAGTGTGATAGACAGGGAATAGCATCACATCCCAGGAGACCGCAGTAGAAGAATGTAACATGCTCACCTCCAGATGGTTAAACCTTATAACAAGCGTTATGGGAAACACAGCTGGCTTAAAAACACGCATTTGTCTCCAAAATGTCCTTACAATGTCCTGCAAATGTCCCCAAGTGAAATGGGCACAAAAGCAATTTGAGACTGGTCTTTTGCTTTATAGACTTTGACTTGAATAGTCGCTGTGATATCAAATGATATGAGCTGCTTTGCGAGGGCTCGATGTGGACGAGGCGCAAAGTGAGAAAAACGTAAAGCAAAGGGAAGAAGAATGACACACACACGCTCGCTGTGTTGTGCAAACACAAAGGACATGGAGGGAAAGCAGTTGTATGTTTCCCTTCACCTGCATTCATGTGAGCAACAAAAGCAGTACGGCACGTAACATGCATTCAACACACATACGGCATTAATACGCTTGCATGTGAATGGATTGACAGACGGACAGACGGATAGACAGACAGACGGAGATATAGACAGATACCGCTCACCTGAGTGAGAATGACAGGCGTTGCGATTAGAGGCGAGGGGTTAAGTGCTTTGCTCAAGGGCATTCATTCAGCTGTAGTTATTATGCAATAGAGGAGGCTATTAAGGCTGTAGGCTGTTATCACAGTCACACATCATTAGCGAGGAATCACTAGCACTGACACGCACACACACACACACAAGACGTACATACAAAGAGGAGCCACACAGCCATAACACAATGGAAGTGTGGCTGATGAATAATGCTGTCATTTGTTAGACAACAGAGTAGAATTAATTAACCTTCAGCCATTACTGTAGAGTGTATGTGTACACGGGGATGTTCAAATTCTAATTTTCTTGCTTCTGTTATCAGAGCAAAGTGACACGTCGTCTTGCACGGACGCCCTCGGCCACACACAACACAACAACGCACATACTGACGGAAGTGCAGAGAGAGGTGTGTGTGGTGTGTGCGTGTGTGTACCTAGAGGTCATATATGCATGATGGCATATCCACAGTCCAACGCATAACAGTACAGTGAGTATATGAACCCATAATAGTTCATAGCGTGGAAGCACATATCTAGGTTATACAATTCACGTTTGTTCTTTCACTGTGTTCTCATAAAGAAGGTGGCGGCACACAGATAAATAATGTCTACTTCTACTGCATAGTTGTTGCTGCCATGTCCTCAGAATTTCCCTGTTCAGGATGACCCTGTGTTATACTGTGCATTTGATCAATAAAACACTTTGACTTTTTTACGAAGAGGCCACAGGTGAGGATGAAGGCTATTGTTTTAAGTGTCAGACATTATTTATAACTCAGTGTCAGCTTTTACGACTTTGATCCAGTCTAACAACATGGATGAGTTGGAACAATTTCACGTTTAGTCTGTCAGATTTTGTATTCAAAAACATAAATTCAAACCAGCCACAGTCAGGTGTTACCTAAAAAAGACATTAAAGTACAATAAAGGTATGTGGGATTAAAGCATTGCAACCACCTCTCCTGGTTTCACTAAATCCTCTATTAACAATATAATTTGTCTAAATGTGGTGTTGTGCCGATTCTGTCAAAGAGCATTTAGCATCAGTGTGTTTTAATCACCAGACCAGTATTGTCCTTTAAACCTGATCATGCTTTTGTTTGAGTTTTTTTTAAGTGCCAAGACTTCCAATTAAATGATCTCACACAATGAAAGCCACATGATGAATCCTTGAACAAACCATGCGTCTTCAAAATAGATTATAGTGATTATAGATTATAGTGCACTAATGCACAGGCACAATCTGCAGGTGGTCT
>OMKN01056045.1:0-13572 GCA_900302345.1 Melanonus zugmayeri | reverse complement strand
TGTTTGAGGACTCTTTACTCTAGCTCCATGGATGTGGAGCGTAGGGTTAGGGGATGCAGTGTTTTCAACACAACATTGTGGTCATTGTTGCTGAATATATTTTTCTTAATAACTTGTATATGTTATGTTAGTCAATTCATGTGGTTTACATTGATGCTGGTTAAATATGAAAGGTTTGTTTTTGTTTGTGTTTGAGTTTTATTCTATTGTATTGTAATCAGTTATTAGTGTTCCAGATTTTATAACAAAAAACTAGATTTTATGTCACAAATTAAAACAGAACTGTGCGTCGTGGTCACATTACGGAAGACTGTTTGACAAAACATGGAAACTGGTTGCTGTATAAAACATAACTAGTTATTAACTACTACCAATATTAACCATGCCCATTACCGTAATAAAATGTATTGAGACAATTTGAGAGCACAAGGTCATTTATGAAACGGCACACAGGAACTGAATGCAAGAGGCTCAACAAGGAAGAGGGTGAAATATTTGAGCGCATACACAAACATCAAATTAGCTATTAGTTAGTAAATCTAACTTGCATACACAATATGTCTACTACCTGAATAAAATATATGATTGTGAGACATGAACACAGGTTTAAAGTTGGATTATTGCCTCAAGTGGAACAACAGAGCACTCAATTAAACCAATTTGTCATCATCAACTCATCCTGATGATCCTGTGGGTCAGTGGCTCAGTTTAAATAATAATAATAATAATAAACATTTTATTTATATAGCGCTTTTCTAACACTCAAAGACGCTTTACAGGGAGGGGCAGGGACATTGAACAAAACAAAAGGACAAAGACGACACAAGGACACAGGGATAGAGATGGCCGGGGAGCTATGGGAAGGCAGAAGAAAAAAGATGAGTCCTGAGGCGGGACTTGAAGATGGGGAGGGAGGAAGAGTCTCGGATGTCGGGGGGGAGGGAGTTCCAAAGCCTCGGTGCTGCCCTGGAGAAGGCCCTGTGACCAAAGCTCCGGAGGTTAGATTTGGGGGTGAAGAGAAGACCGGCAGAGGTGGATCAGAGGGAACGGGAGGGCTGGTAGGGGGAGAGGAGTTCGGTGAGATAAGGGGGGGCCAATTGGTGGAGAGCTTTGTAGGTAGTGATGAGAATTTTGTAAATGATGCTGGAGGAGATGGGAAGCCAGTGGAGTTGCTGCAGGATGGGGGTGATGTGGTGCCAGGATTTGGTATGGGTGAGGAGACGGGCGGCTGCATTCTGGACCAGCTGTAGTTTGTTGATGAGGGAGGTGTTGGTGCCGTAGAGGAGTGAATTACAGTAATCAAGGCGGGAGGAGATGAAGGCGTGGATGAGGGTTTCAGCGGCGGGTAATCAGAGGGAGGACCGAATTTTTGCAATGTTGCGGAGATGGAAGAATGAGGTTTTAATGATGTGACGGATGTGGGGTTCAAGGGAGAGGGTGGGATCGAGGATAACGCCAAGGTTGCGTACGTGGGGGGATGGAGAAACGGTGGTGCAGTCAATGGTGAGTGAGGGGTTATTGTGTTGGCTGAGGGTGGATTTGGAGCGAGATGTGAGATCTAAATATATTTAAAGAAAAACTTGATGGGCGACATCAAGCCTTCTTTATTTTTTAAATATGTTTAGATCTCTCATGGGTAGTTCAAAGCCATTGGGATCACTTTGAAATTAAAAGATCTTTTGATCTGCTCCGGCAACCGCGACGCAGCCGGAATGCGACGCACATGCACCTGGTGGAATTGAGATTCTGAAGCAGCGGCGGCAATTATTTTGCCAAATGTATGTAGTGGAAACCCTGAAAGGTGCTATATATAACAATGACACCGAGTGTTTAAAATGGGTACTGCATTCCAAATTCACAATATTGAGAGAGTTGTCTCTGCCCGCCCCCTCCTCCCCAGACTCGAAGCTCACGCGTGTTGCCAGGTTGAGGACACTGAACGAACACGAGTTGTTCATTATGAGTTGTTTTAGCACAGTTGTGGTCATGGAGCTTTTTCGTAAGAGGACGAGACTTTTTAGGTCGGATATAATCTATTTCAATCTCAGTTGATTCAGTTTGTTTGCTTGCTGCAGCACGCTGTGTTTGTGTGCCAATTAGTTTCATATCTGGCAACCCAGGGTACTATATAAACACACAGACCAAAACAAAAACAGACGGTCCGGCCCTCATAGACATTTCAATGGAGAACATACTGGCTGTAGCATTGTTGTCAGAGACAACAATGATTTAGTACAGTACAACCCTTTATGATTTAGTACCGTAATTTTTTTACATATAGCACCTTTTTAATAATAAGTCTCGCCCACTAACATTGTGCAAGCTTCCCTTTTTAAAGGTCTGTTTGAACAGGACAGCACCTGTGACTAAATTTGTTTTTTCTAATCCAGTCTAATATTGTGTAATCTTTGTGGATGCCTGTTTTTCTCCTTTTTTCCAGCTTACTCCGTTTCTCTCATCCATAGACTTGAAATACCACAGTCATGACAGACTCCAAATATTTCACCACCAACAAAAAAGGTAAATTATGAACTTTATTTCTATCTCACTGGATTTTTTTTCTATAGGCCTATAATATATAATTTGTATATGTTAATATATGATGGTGTGCCTTTTTAAGGTGACTGTAGCCAGGGGACCACAAACCGACGATAACTCAGCTCTTTATTCTTTGACTGAATTACTAATTAAAAACCTTAAACTAACCGGATGCTGCTGCCTGGCGTCCTCTATGGACTTAAGAAATACTACTAAGTGGATACCCAGCTAAGTAAACTAAGTAAATGGGGAGGGCTATGGGTAAACAATCATAAACAGGGGAGGGGGGAGGTGTGACGGGGCGATGAAGGTCGTTAGCAGGCAGGGGGAGGCGATCGTCTCGTCTCCGGAACAAGGGAAACTCCACAAGATTGTCCGACGTCGGAATTACAGCCGCGAGCAGGGGGGATGCGTTAGCACGCGCTAACGCAAGGGAAACTGGCGAACTAGCGTAACTTACTAGCCACCCCCTGCAGGCGCACATACGCACAGCCAATTAAATGCATGCATATTGCTACATACTACATACTACACAACTCCACACAACGCAGTACCAAAACATAACATGAATGAACGAGGGGTTTCAGGTAAAAAGGGACCAGGGGGGGATCTTAAACTATGTCTCCCAACAATAATATCAAAAGTAAACTCTTAACTGGGCTGACTCTAGCTGGGCTTCAATACAATGACCTCATCACATCTTTATATTTCTGTATGGTTTGACATTAACCTCCAATAATAATCTATGATACTGTTAAAGGAAAATCAAATGCACAACCCAAAACTGTCACTAACAATTATGCTTACCAATAAAGGGCAATTTGAGTCGATATTTACATCTTATCCTACATTTTTAAAACTTTGTGGATTTAAATCGAGATTTGGACTAGGATCAATCCATATCACTACTATGTGATTACTCTTCATCTAAAATAAGTTGTATGTAATAAGTTCGGGTTTGGTTTTCCTTTAACATTGGATATGGGACTTGCTTGATAGGTGAGATCTTTGAGTTGAAGGCGGAGTTGAACAATGAGAAGAAGGAGAAGAGAAAGGAAGCAGTGAAGAAGGTCATTGCTGCCATGACGGTGGGGAAGGATGTCAGGTACAAACAAATTCCTCATAAAATGATAACATTTTTTACTGAAAATCTTAAAGACTTACTTAAAGCTTACATGATACACGTATACACAGTTGTGTGTTTTTGTTGTTCTTGCCTTGTTTATTCCAAATGGGTTCTAATTTTTTTTTCTCCATCAGTTCCTTGTTCCCAGATGTGGTGAACTGTATGCAAACTGACAACCTGGAGCTGAAGAAGCTGGTCTATCTTTACCTAATGAACTACGCCAAGAGCCAGCCAGACATGGCCATCATGGCTGTCAACAGCTTCGTAAAGGCAAGCCCCCTCATTATGTCATCCCTCAAAGTCTGACAAATCTTTTTCTAAACTAAAGACTTGGAAACTGAAACGGTAGATGGAAAATGGGCGATATTGCAGATTAGAAATTGTAACCAAGTAATTGACTACCTCCTAGGACTGCGAGGACCCGAACCCTCTGATCCGTGCACTGGCCGTGCGCACCATGGGTTGCATTCGAGTAGACAAGATTACGGAGTACCTGTGCGAGCCCCTGAGGAAGTGTCTGAAGGACGAAGACCCGTACGTGAGGAAGACTGCAGCGGTGTGTGTGGCCAAGCTCCATGACATTAATGCCCAGATGGTTGAGGACCAGGGCTTCCTGGACTCCCTGAGGGACCTCATTGCAGACTCCAACCCCATGGTGCGGGCAAATACTTAACATCCCTTTTTTTTTCTTTTTACATGCATGTATGTTATTGTTGACTGTCCTGTAATAGTACACTCATTATGTTATCTTAGTGGAAGCAAATCAATGGTACTGTCCTACAGAGGGCACTGTAGTGTATTCGCCTATAATCAATTTGCATCAACTATGTTCTGTTCTGTTTGGCTGTTCATTTAAAATACACAATGACGGGCCTGTACAACCCAAACCCCAACCTTAAACCGCACAAAAGATACAATTGCACACACACAAAAAATCGTAATATATCACAATATTTGCAGAATCGCAATATTTACAGAATCACAATATATATCAAACATCGTTAATCGGTAATATGGTATTATGAGGTCCCTGCCGCTTCCTGTCCCTAGTATCTCCCACACTAGCCTGAGCACCGACACTCGGCCTCATAGAATGAATGGTGTGGCCTAGCCTAGCTGGTCTAGCTGATTATTGCCATGGTGCTTTAAAGGGCAAGGCAGCATGCAGGGTTTCATTAGACGGCACTACTTAAGCATGAGATAGAGGAGCCTTTTTATTTTATTTATTAGGAGCAATTTATTCAGCTGGTGATTGACACGTATTGATATTTGTCACCCCTTCTTGATGATATAATGGTATGATGAATAAATAAAGTGATTGTTAGTGGTTAGGCATTACGCCAACCAGTACAGCTATAAGCTGTACTGGTTGGAATGTAAGTACCTAAATGATGAAGAAGAAAATGAACTTTTGTTTAAATTGCAAGATCATATTTTATATATTCTGCAATAATATGAAAATGAACAATTGCGTCAGTCTTTTAAAAAAATATTATTATCCACAGAAGGCTTTTTGTTTTAAATCAAAGAAATGCAAGCATAGAGGTGGCAGCAGTGCATTAACTTCTAGATAGCTAAAGACTATTCCAGCAGCTTCACTTCATCTTGCTTGTTTGTAGCATTGCTGCAAGCATGTGACATCAATATCCTCAATATTCCTCTTCAACCCGTAGGTTGTTGCCAATGCAGTTGCGGCTCTGTCAGAGATCAGCGAGTCCCACCCTAACAGCAACCTCCTGGACCTGAACCCCCAGAACATCAATAAGCTGCTGACGGCCCTCAACGAGTGCACCGAGTGGGGCCAGATCTTCATCCTGGACTGCCTGTCCAACTACAACCCTAAGGATGAACGTGAGGCCCAGAGGTAGATGAAACAGAACACGCAGTGCAGTGGCTGGAGCCTTATAGCGTCATAGCTCCTGGTGTGAGATCAACATTTCTTCATAGAAATGTTGATCTTATAGATATACAGATATAAGTTATTTTGTCTTCTTTGTAGTGTCCTCTCTTTAGAGGTAGACAGAGGTAGAGATCTTTCCCAGATAGGATCACAGAAGGCTTCTCCATCACCTACAAACAGACACACACAGAACACCATACATACACGTAACACAGATGCAAACTCTTCCCGGCCTCCGCTCTAGTTTTGTTTGAGGGTGTGCTACATTTGCATAAGGAGGACCTTATGCAAATGAATTGCATGATGACGTGACCAAGTCACAGAAGTAAAGGCTGTCTGCAAACAAGCCGTTTCAGGCAGTTCAGGAGAGATGTTTTCTGTGGAAGAGATTAACCCCCTTTGTTGTTGACTTTGAGGTTTTTAACTTTGCAGACCTTCTACAGCACAAATAAGCTATATAATACACTAAAGAAAACCCCCCCAAAGCATAATATGACCCCTTTAAAGAGAAATGTGCATGTTAAGACTTCAGAATACAATGGTGTCTGTATTTGTGGGCAATTTACTTTGCAGCATCATCATCGTCAGAGGGTTAGGTTTGTTAGAAGACATACTAGAATACAGGAGACTTAATCATTAAAAAAATTGTATTCCACGTCCAACTGCCGTTGTAACACCATCCTCCATGACTTTCCGCTATCCTCTTCTCCTCCCCAAGCATTTGTGAGCGGGTCACGCCCCGACTGTCCCACGCCAACTCTGCGGTGGTGCTGTCTGCTGTCAAGGTGCTGATGAAGTTCCTGGAGCTGCTGCCCAAGGAGTCGGACTACTATAACACCCTGCTGAAGAAGCTCTCTCCCCCCCTGGTCACCCTGCTCTCTGGGGAGCCGGAGGTCCAGTACGTTGCCCTTAGGAACATCAACCTCATCGTCCAGAAAAGGTCAGATTACATTTTTTATTTCTTTCTTTTTACACATTCTGTGGCTGAATTGCGACGCAGGATAACTGTTAGTTAGTTGTTTATGAAAGATTATTTAAGGAAGGACATGAATGTGTCCTAAACTCTAATCTCCTCAAGGTTTGATTATGATACAATTAAATCCATCAACAGAAAAAGAAAAAGGTGGAACACACAAGTGTATTGGGACTGGCCACCAGTCATGGTAGTCATGGTAAGATCTTAAGGTGATCGGCCTTAAGATCTATGCGTCAATCTTTTTTCTTATTCTAGTTTTGTAGGTTGTTTTTTTTCAAGCACTTTGGTTGTCTTAAAGATGTCAAAGTATCCATTACTAAATCACAATGATTGATATTTTGAATATGCATCATTACTTAAAACAACTATGAACTGGCGAGAGTCCAATGTGCCGTGTGGTTTGTCACTTCATCTAGGCCTGAGATCTTGAAGCAGGAGATCAAGGTGTTCTTTGTTAAGTACAACGACCCGATCTACGTGAAGCTGGAGAAACTGGACATCATGATCCGCTTGGCCTCCCAGGCTAACATAGCACAGGTACAGTACTTACATTAGGATGACATTGAATGGAAATGCCTACGTATGCCATTTACAATTATGAAAGATAATTGAAAGGAGATGGGGCGGTTGACCCCTTAGAGTTGGCAATAATGTATTGATGACAAAGGTACAAGATGGGAGTGTCAATAACAGTGGATTTGCACAAATTAAAAAAACAAACAATTGCATGATTTGAAAGAATGAATGCCAAGATTACAAAAACAGATTGTCAAATGAATAAGATGGCTGAAAAATTCACTTGCATTTTGCACATTTCGATGTTCAGGAGACTCATTCGTAATAAACATTGAAGAGACCAGCACACATGGTCTTCATCTGTGGGTTGTGTGACTAACATTGACCACATCCAGGTCCTGGCTGAGCTGAAGGAGTACGCCACGGAGGTAGATGTTGACTTTGTTCGCAAGGCTGTCAGGGCCATAGGACGTTGTGCCATCAAAGTTGAGGTAAGCTTCCAAAGTCGGCTCCAATGTGGAAGCAAAGATGCCAAACATGATGTGAATACATATGTCTTGGGTTCCCACGTGTGAGTCCAGGTAATAACAATCCGGTGGTTTCCTCTTTGCTGTTTACTTCCCTACACAGCAATCTGCTGAGCGCTGCGTCAGCACGCTGCTGGACCTCATCCAGACCAAGGTCAACTATGTGGTCCAGGAGGCCATCGTGGTCATTCGGGACATTTTCCGCAAGTATCCCAACAAGTACGTGCGACTGTGTGAATACAACTGAGGAGATGCCTGGCCTTCATTTAGTGCATGGGGATGATCTAAATGTATTGTTTTACTTCTAATAAAGAAATGCATTTAAAAAAACGTTGCATTACAGTGACTCCATGTTCCCCGGGTCCAAAATGAACTCTTTTTACCAGAGTGGAGAAAATCTACTGGCAAAGCAATTGGTTTAATATGTAACCCAGACTTTTCTGATTAGCTGCCAATAGGGTCAAATCTTGGTGGTATTGGCTGGAGCAGGTGTTTAATGTTGGACCTTCTTCATGAACCCTTTGCCTTCCAGGTATGAGAGCATCATCGCCACGTTGTGTGAGAACTTGGACTCTCTGGACGAGCCTGACGCACGCGCTGCCATGATCTGGATCGTGGGCGAGTACGCCGAGCGCATCGACAATGCCGATGAGCTGTTGGAGAGCTTCCTCGAGGGTTTCCATGACGAGAGCACGCAGGTACCATTCCCCATTGACCTCTTGGGTGCTTTACTTCATTTGGTTGTAAAAACCTTGTTGTTGTGTTTTACTAAAGGGTCAAATAGTATCTGTATTATTTAATTCTGATTGTATCTAGATTAAAGAAATCTTTTGTTTACGAGAGATCCCCACTTGATATGCGCACGCACATGCTGTTTGTGCACAGGCACATACAGGTGTCAGGTTTGTACCACATCCATGCACAGTCTCCAGGAATGGCAGAGAAGACCTCGGTTGACCAGTTTACACCGCTTTTGAAAATGTCCAGGGAAACGGAGATGCAACAAAACATGTTTTATTTTGAGAGCACATTTTGATGATATATTTTTAGTTGGTAACCGTGGTGTAATGGCAACATTACACTCGAGGGTAAAGCGCACCCTCTCGTGTGATGTTGCCTAAGTGGACGGCGTCGGGCCAGTGCTGTGTGTGTATCGCTGAGCCTTCCTCTGTCTTCAGGTCCAGCTCACTCTGCTGACCGCCATTGTCAAGCTGTTCCTCAAGAAGCCCTCTGAGACCCAGGAGCTGGTCCAGCAGGTGCTCAGCCTGGCCACTCAGGTGAGTTCACGTTCACACACACGCGCGTTCGCAGCACTTTCTAATGCAGAATGAAGGCGATCTGAGCTGTCATGCAAATAAGACAAAAAGCTCAGTGATTAAAAAATTGTGTTGTATTTGCTGTCACGTGTGTGAGCAGGAATCACGGTACAGACATGGACATTTTTTTCAGTTTGATAATACATTAGGGGCCTGATTTATTAAGATCCCAAATAAAGAGACTAAATTGCGTGTGCATTGCAACATATTGCGCATTTGGTTGGTGTATGTTTTGCAGGTGATCAACTAAGGATAATTGTGTTAATGACAACACGTGCAAACAGCAGTATTATAGTTTATATTTTATTGGTTTCTGTCATGGAGAGTTTGGACGGAAAGCAGAAAGGGACCACAAGAGCAAAATGCGCAAGAGCTATGTCTGAATTATTTTTACTTCTGTCATTCCAAAAACATTAACACGAGTGACAAAAACCCTTTCTACGTATCTTTCATTGTTCCTATGTCTCCTCCTATGTCTCCTCCTATGTGTCCTCCTATGTCTCCTCCTTGCCACAATAACAGCAGCCATCTGTGCGGAATACTGGGCTGATTAACACCTTCCTTTCAAACGTATTAAATACAGACGCAGTCACAAGCACCGCAATTACTTTCAGGCTTGGTAAATCCCATTGCGTGGCTAAAATAACGTATTTGCATTTTCTCCTCCCAGTATGTTGCGCACTAGGGCAGAAACACCCATATTGCATATTCATTAAGGCAAATGGACTAAATGGACATTGCGCGTGGTATTGCGCATTTAAAAGATGCAATCCTCAGTGTGCACCGTTAGTAGATCAGCTGCACATTTGTTTACACATGTTTTTACACAAACCTTAAATCAGGCCCTAGGTGTTACTTTGAGTCCGTGTGCGCTTCTCTTACATTGGTAAGCAGCCAGTGCGCCACTCAGACGACTTCTGCGAGTGACTGGCATCTCTGCCACTATTCACAAAGAGCTGTTCTGATTGGTTTATTTTATTTAATAAAAAAAAAAAATCTGCCTTTATGGACAGAACAGTGGAGAGAGACAGGAAAGTGGGTTGAAAGAGAGAGGAATGACTGTAGCATAGGACCGCAGGTCGCTACGAGGCTTATGGCCTATGTGGTTAACATGTTAGTGGGTTGACTGATCAAGGCCACCACCCTTGATTGGTTTATTACTCACTGCACCTTTCGGGGAGCGGTGGCTGCATCGGATGAACGCATATCAAAATCAAAAGAAACATCTCTCTATATAAATACATCGGAAAAATATCTGTATCAAAATGCCAATATCGATAATTGGAAACATTGAGGTAATAATCGGCTGGACCGATAATCTGTCAACCCCTAAACCAAATGAATCGTACACATATTTAAGTATTCATGTTAAAGATAAACAAAAAATATAAAAAAACCATTAGTTATTTGTAATATTACATTTTTAATTAACTTCTTTGTTGTTCTACCTATTCTCAATTTTCGTAGTTTTTTTGGAATCGATGACACAGCGCGTCAGTATGATGATCCAGTATCCACGGCCTAAAAACTCTCAGAATAACGTCTCCTCTTCCCCCAGGACTCTGACAACCCGGACCTGCGTGACAGGGGCTACATCTACTGGCGTCTGCTGTCCACCGACCCGGTCACCGCCAAGGAGGTGGTCCTCTCCGAGAAGCCCCTCATCTCGGAAGAGACGGACCTCATTGAGCCCACCCTGCTGGACGAGCTCATCTGCCACATCGGCTCGCTGGCCTCTGTCTACCACAAGCCCCCCAACGCCTTTGTGGAGGGAAGCCACGGGATCCACCGCAAACACCTGCCCATTCAGCACAGCAGGTCAGAGACCGTGTGTCAATAGACCTGTCCACAAACCCAGAGCACATACTCAACCAGCGCTCAGCACGGCTCCCCTCTGACCACACACACTCAGAACCCTCCGATGCACTCAATAACCACATTCCCTAATTAACATTATTATCAGTGGAGCCGTCTTTTTAATGTGTCTATTTATTCAGGTGTCGTATTGTATTATTATCACTTTATGTGTTCAACATGCGGCCCATTGCTTGTGAAAATGATTGTCCTCTTTTGAGGACAATAAAAGGACTAAATTGAGAGCTATGCTCTGAATGGGGACAGCACCGATTCCACGGAGGAACGGGTTGGAGCACATTGTTTTGTCTGAAGGGCTAAACCTGGGCCAGCTGGTACCTGTCACTCACTTTGACCAATAAGAAACTGCAATGCCTTAACTTTTTATGGTTTTATTGTTTTTGTTGTTGTCTGTTACTGTAGTTTAAATTAAGTCTTTTTATGATGCTTTAGGTTAGATCCTCATTAGTCTTGTTTATATCATTTATCCCTGGGACAGATTCCCTGAGAAAAGTATGAAAGATTGCTTGAAGACGGAAGGGAAGCTGAGAAACTAGAGAGTATGTCTTTCTGGCAGACGCCCGTGAGACAGGCATACCTAATACGTACCAACACGTTTCAGCGCGTTGAACAACTCTTATCGCCTATCCCTCATTTTTCTCTCCCCCCTCCCTGCAGCACTGAGACAGGGGAGAGCCCCGTGAGCGGCGGGCCCGCGGCCGCGATGGACCAGCCCCACGTGATCCCCAGCCAAGGGGATCTGCTGGGGGACCTGCTCAACCTGGACCTGGGCCCCCCCAACAACATGCCCCAGGTGTCCTCCATGCAGATGGGGGCCGTGGACCTGCTGGGAGGTGGGCTGGACAGCTTGGTGGGTGGAAGTATATTAGTTTTTTTAATGTATTTGTTTTGTTTTTACAATAATAAACCCAGCACCCTGCTCATAAAGCCCCAACACCACGTGCCCAAACATACATGAAGACTTTCACATCATAACATATGTTGTTCAGAATAATACAAAAAGTGTATATATAAAGAAAAAATCAAACATATCGGAAACAGATATCCCTTATCGGAATTCCCTCCCTCATGTAACAAACAGATATTGCTCCCTCCAAAGCCCTGCCCTCTCGCTCGCCAATAACGCACCCCGTTCCATGCTTTCCATCATGAGATGTGAACACCTTGGTTATAAATAAAGTACAAATGAAGGTAGGGGGTAGCTGCTATGTTTAGCATTTAGCAGCAAAATG
The DNA here is from genome assembly GCA_900302345.1 of Melanonus zugmayeri. NCBI lineage: Eukaryota > Metazoa > Chordata > Actinopteri > Gadiformes > Melanonidae > Melanonus > Melanonus zugmayeri. Next base: position 1,566 of record OMKN01056045.1, on the reverse strand, counting down.
ATCATTACCACCTTTTAGAGAGAATTTCATTTTCTCAAGCTGGAGTAAGAACATGACATCTTTGAACCCTTAACACACAAGCCAAGCGTGAACATTTGAAGCTTCAGCTCCAGCTGTGGCCTAAAAACATTCTCCAAAAAGTGAGCGAGTTGGTAGACATGAACATAGACATTTGTCAGTGCATTTATATGCATACTAATGTTCACATTTTATTCAAAATTTCAAAATGTATTCAAAAATTAAAAACTGTCATGTTGCAGAATACACTCTGAACGATTTAGCTCCCGAAAGACCTGAAAGACGGGCGTTCGGAATAGCCCGAAGCGCCATAATGTCCGCATGCCGCCTTCAGCCATGGCTGCATAGATAGGAGTTTTAACCTAGCAACCTAAGCTGTTGACATGAGTGGTGGTGGAAGCAAGGCCTCTTTCATTCTCTGGCTTTACACTGATGAACAACAATACGAGATAGAGGAGGACGTTCTCCCTAGTGGTATTTCAAAGATATGTTTATTACTGCATGAACTAATGTTACTTAATGGTTAATTAATGTACCCTTATTGTAAAGTGTTCCCATATTTCTACCCACACACTTATTCATAAAGTGGTTTTGATGGTACAAATGAATGCTAGCATCCTACGGAGTATAGAATATACTCCGTAGGATGCTACCATTCATTGTACCATCAAAAGATTTAAATAAAACATCAAAAAATACATCAAAGTATTGCAGAAGCAGGTAATCATCAACAATATCTCTGTCTGTTTGGAATGCTTGGGGGGGTTCCTCTCTTTTCTCTCTCCCTATAGCTCGGGGGAGATCTGGGCGGAGGTGTTGGTGGAAGTCCTGCTGTAAGTTCTGAAGCCCCTCGTGTTTACGCCGGCCGCCTGCATGCCTGCGTGCTTTAGTTTAGTCCGCTCTGTCCTGCTCCAACACTTCTCACAGTTTACAAAGCTGGTGGCAGCTTCTCATTCACTGCACGCATGCCTGCGCCTGCACTTGTGGACTCCTGTTGCTAGGTGAAATAATATAATAATATGTACAAATAATAATAAAGTGCTGGTGCATGGTCAGTTGAAACATCACAACATCTACTGCGTGGCCCGGGTAAGGGGCCAATCGCATCCTCCTATTCTTTCACTCTTTCACTCACAATCTTTCTCTTGTATGTTTTTCTCTCATAAACCTCTTTAATCTGCATTCTTACCGATTCAGTGATCGGGCTCGGCCGTATCGTGAACTCAAGTGTCACTCATGCTGTAATTTCATCTCACCCCTCCAGGTGGGACAGAATTTCATCCCGTCCTCCGTCCCGAATACATTCGCCCCATCACCCACACCGGCCGCCCTCAGCAGCGGACTCAATGACTTGTTTGAGATCTCCACAGGCATGGCCATCACCACCGGAGGCTACGTCATGCCCAAATCCGTGAGTTGAGGCCAAAGTAACATCGGTGCCTTTTATGGCGGCAGCATATCTCTTTAAATAGAAAGGTAACTTGTGATATGACCAGCGGAAGGAAATTATACCATGAAAACAAGGTTTATGGTGAAATGCAGCAAGAA
>OMKN01056042.1:0-23457 GCA_900302345.1 Melanonus zugmayeri | reverse complement strand
TAATGAGTCCAGTAATATACATACATACATAGACTGTATTGACAACCACTTCAGCCAGACAATACGTAGTCTGAATGTGCGCTGCTAAGTGAGAATGTATCTGCTCTCCTCCTTCAGAGCACTATTGAAATGCTAAATGGCCTTCTCCTAACTGGAAGTGCCAAAAGTCACCAGCCATCGAAACTAGCTTCATACAAATTGTAATTGATCTGCCCTTAGAAGAAGTGTGACGACGCTATTTAAAAGCTGAATGCCCTCCTCCTTGCCTCCTTACATGTCACTTTACATGCACATTGAACTGTTTTTATCATATTATACTTTTATGCACATGTTATATGCTATGCTTTTACTTGTACTTTTTCTGTCTTTCAATTTCTGTAGCACCCAAATTTCCCCCCTGGGGGATTAATAAAGTCTCATCTTAAATAGTCATGATGTGATATATACTTACAGCTTGCAACAATAATTAAATATTTAAAATGAGTAATATTTTATTGAATGTAGTGCATCCTGTTACACACGTCTTGTTTTATACATCACATAACCCCATTGAACATTTAAGGCATGTTAGTTCATTAGTTTAAAAAGCATAAAGAAGAAAGCATAAAGAATTCCTCCACATAAGGTGCAGATTGGTTACAGTAACTCATATGAACACCACCCCCCCCCCTTAAAAAATCTTTCAGAATAAATTCTTTAAAAATACTTTGAATCGCTTAAAAGTTCTTTTTTGGGGTCATGCGAGTCCTCGAACAAGGCAGGGTTTTTCCTGTAAATGTAGGCATCGGCTGTGTTAGCGGCGTCGTCCAGCTGGACGAGCTCGGCCAGCGAGGTCACGCAGGGGTCGTGGTCGAGCACCATGGGGGGTAGGCGGGAAGCGTTGCGGTGGATGCGGCTGGAGCGCCGCACGGGGGTCAGGAACTTGAGGTCTTTGATGCCCGGTTTCTTCCTGGAGCACGCGCTGTGGACCTCGCCCTGCAGGCCCTTCTTCACACTGAAGCAGAAAAATAAATAAATAAAAGTATTCAGGAAAATAAATCACATACAATGGCTTCCCATTATTCTGATCCACATTCAATGCTACATTCCACAACAAACTTATGTTTGGAGTCCTGCATGCAATTCACTCCCAACTCTCACCGCCTCCATTCTGTCACCAACAGAGACATGAGCTTCATCCTCCTTGATATTGAACTTCTCAGGACCAAGACCTCTGAACTCACCTCTGCAGGTAGGGGGTGGTTTTAACGTTGTATTTCACAGACGACCCATCTTCCCCCGTTGGCGTCACCTCAGGCCGTTTTGTTTCCTCCTCCTCTTCTTCTTCTTTATCATCAATTTCATATTCCTTGCAGTCGTCTTCCTCCTCCTCTGAATACTTAGCACTTTCTGTCTCCACGTCCTCTTTCACTTCGTTTGATGGGCCATCGGCCACTTCACAATCATCAGACTGGTCCTTTTGTTGAGGTTCTAGGAAGGAATACACCAATTAGATCAGACTATATATAGTGTGACTTGTTTTAACTCAGTCCATTAATTAACAATACATAGAAACAGTTTTAATATTCCAGATGTAACATGACACACTTACCGTCCTCGTTTGTTGCCAAGGCCGACAGGGCCTCACAAAGGTTCACCACGATCTGTGTTGAGCAGTAAAAACGCCGTCAAGGACAGCTCTCAAATCAGGAAAAACTCAAATGACAATTAACCAGCAAAATAGCAGCTCAAAACATCCCCTTACATCATTCACTCTGGGCTCTGGGTCAACAGGCAGATCCAGATCAGAGTTGTCCAACAGGTCCAGAGTGGCGTTCACGGTGAGGGGCGATGACGAGGCATCGCTGGCCGGGTCTTCAACCCTCACAGTCTCTCCAGGCTGGTTAGCGCTGAGAACAGGCACCACAGCAGCAGCAACAACAGTAGGATCCTGGCTGGGTTTGGGCTCTGGGTGCTTAATAGGAACTTTGCTTTTCGCTGGTATGGTTGCAAACATGACTGGTCTCTTCAGAGCCTTGCCCTTGGAAGCAAGCCAGTCTGCCAGTTTTGCCCTTGGGGGGGGAATGGAAAATGCATGTTATTGTGGAAGCATCACATTGTTGTAATTATAAGCCAGCTAATGATATGGAGAAAAAAAAAGTAAGAAAAAACGTTTAAGCAACTATTAACCTTCTTTCATCTGCAGACTCCATGGGCACCCTGTACTGACTGAGGCTGCTGGAAACAGGAGGCTTGTTGACCTTCTTGTCTCTCACAACCTTAGTCTCCGTTCCTTTGACCACTGCACCCATCCTAGCAGAGCTGGGGGCCACCGGCCTTGTGGTACGAGGGGGAGCAGAGCGTAATCCAGTTGGGGGCCGGCCGGTGACGGGCCGCTTGGGGACTGGAAGTGGCTCACCCGACACAGAGTTGGATCGTGTAGATTTCGGCTTCTGGTCTGCTCGCCCTGGCAAGTCTGCAACCGACCTGGACCGCATCTTTGTGAAGTTGTCAACCCTTTGGCGCTGCACTGCACTTGCTGTTGAAGGCTTGACAGTAGGTTTCTGATCTCCCTCTTTGGCTACAACACTGGACTTCCAAATAGATCCAATTTTGGACTGGACAACTTTGCCTTTATACAGTCCTGGGGCTGGTTTGGCGTGTGGCTGAGGGGCTGGTTTGGCGTGTGGCTGAGGAACTGGTGGCTTTGCAGCCTCTAAAATCTTCTTCTGTTTCACTGCCTGTTCAGTGAGAAAAACCTTACTCAGAGTCTGTCGACTATTGGTTTTGCCAGCAGGCATTGCTTTGGCATTTTTCTGCACGGTATTTAACGTTTTCATTACCTGCATGTCCCCCTGTGTGGAATCACCACGTTTGTTTGATTGTCTTTCAATACTTTTTAAGTGAGGTGGGGCCACTGACACCGTTTTTGAGCCGTTCCTTGTGATCGAAGGCTTGCTTCCATACACTGGTTGTGCATTTTCCTTATTTCCCTAATGCAAAATAAACAAGACATTTTCATAGATCCATTTTCTTCCGATTAGGGCAATTGAGATCGACAAAATTATGAAATTATTCGATTAAAACTTACTTTTTTGGTGCGATTTCGTTGCGAGACATCCATTTTCTTTGCAGTCAAATCGCAGATTAGCTTCTTTCAAAACACCACCTAATCCCATGTAAATGCAGTAGAGCAATATTAAACAGACCAGAAATAGTCAATCATAAATAATCGAATATAAATGATCATAAATGATCAGCAGTTGCGAACTGAACGACCAACACACTAAAAAATAAACGTGTGTTGGCTACGAAAATAAAGACTATGTTACAAAAAATCGTTAACTCACGTTGCGCCTGCGTCTGAGTTTTCCGGAGCACAGGGACGACTGTCACGACGAACACAACAACTTCTCTTTTGACTTTGGCGGTTTGGCGGTTTGGATTGGGCCATATGTTATCGCGAGATCATGCTACAGACAACATCTCGACCAATCAACGACATCCAACTGATTCAAAGTGAGCTCCGGGCGCGCGGGGGCGGTGCTTACAGGTCTCTCTTTTGAATGTTTGAAACTAAATAGAATTCCCATGGTACTGGGCTAGTCTACACCACCCAGAGCATAATTACACTCGCATGTAAAAGGAAAAAAAGAAAAGAAAAAAGTATCGTGTGTGTATATAAACGCTTAATAAAGTGTACCTCTTTATTTATTCTTCTAACTGCGGTGGGAACTCTTTAGAAACATGTCCAAACATGTTTAAACATGCCCCAATGGGCCGGAGGCCAAACTGCATTATTTTACTAAGAAACAGTTACCCATTTGCAAAATGATCCCAGTCTCATAACTACAAAGTGTGCATTGTAGCCCTAAATACAACGAACCTACTATTTACATCTAAAGATTTTAATAAGCAAAAGATTCCTCACACGACTAGCAGGGGAAATAGACATTACAAATGATCAGAATTGTTATATTGCCAGCAGGTTACAATCAACCTCAATCATTGTCTATTTCTAATGTGATTGTATTTTAAATGCGTTACATTTTACACACAATATACATTAAAAGTTTGGACATAGTATATAATATAGTAATATAGTGGTATAGTAAATGCGTTTTATTAATAATAATTAAAAAAAGTAAATCGTATTGCATAATCTTTCTAACAGAAGATGGAAACCCATTCATTCATCCACCGCTAAGGATTATGGGTAAAAAAAAAAACAATTCGCGCGTCATTCGTTGCGCGCAGTGGTTTCCGTGTTGTGGTCGAGGTTGTATGGGATTGAAAGTTCTCGTCCATTATTTAAATTACTCGTCTTTCATCGTAACAGGGTGATCATGCAGAATTACTGTGCTGCACCCGACTGTGCGACTGGGAAATTGAACCAGCATCCGCTCTTCAGGTTTCCAAGGGACACTGAAAGGTAGGGATAGCAACATAGCGCGTTGCACACCGCGTGGAAGAGACACTAACACACTGAAAAACACCATTTGTTTTCGGGTAACAGTTAAATAAAAAAAATAGTGTGGCTGTGCTTTTGTTTCTCTTTAGATGCAAACAGTGGGTGGAAAAATGCAATCGCGAGGACCTGAAAGACAAATCGCCAGAAGAGTTGTACAGATACTACAGACTTTGTGTCAAACACTTTGATCCATCCTCTTGTGAGAGCACTGTAAGTAACTTGACATGTTGCATTTCACTTGGACACGTGTGTACTGTCTGTGGAAGATCCCTAATCACTAACGTCTAGTTGTCTTGCAGACACGAGAAGCAGGATCCTTTGATGGATAGATGTTAGCATTTTTATTGTTGTCCTTGTCAACACTTGTCCTGTGTAGCACTGTCACCTTGTATGTAGTCTTATTCACTTCTTTTTTTTCTTCTTTTTTTCAGGACAATCTCAGTACAGTACTGAAGGACGATGCCATACCATCTATCTTTGATATGTCCAGCCAACCTAATTCTACACAGCTGAAGCGCAATAAACCAATGGTAAGTAGTATATACCTTTTTGTTGAAGAAAACGTCTTGTAAAGCATTGTAATATAACCAAAACCTAACTAGTTTACTGTCTGTAAAGAAATGTACATAAACATTTTGATCTGTAACCTCTTTATTCGCTTATTTCATAGGCTGAAGTCGCTGAACGGGACATTAAAACGAGGAAAAGTGGGTAGTATTCTTTCATTTTACTTGTCTATATTGTCTATTTCATCTCTACTTGTTATTGGGCATCAATTCAATTCATTAATCGCTAATAATACTCTTAATTATGTCAGTAATAGTGTGATTATGGAAAATAGATTAACCACAAGGTATGCATGTGTGTCTTTGTGTGGGTTTCCTCTACAGAAGTCAAAAAGTCCAAAACGGAGACAACCACAGATGACACTCCAGCACCCTCTGAGGAAGAGGATTACAAAGAGTATCTCAAATCTTTGTTTGAAGTTCTCGTTCTGTTGGGGGAGCAAAACATTCCCCTTAAAGGACCTGTTGATAACAACCAGGATAGCCTGACTTCAAGCAACTTCATGGAGTTGCTCGACTACCGCATGAATGCCGGCAAGGAAGCCCTGAAGAAGAGATGGGCTGAGGATAAAGATTGCGGTCTTTCTACTAGACTGACTGAGCTGATTGAAGTGTGTGAGAAATGCATCCGCAGTGAGCTTCTGGAGGACGTCGGGACAAATGGCTTCTTCTCGTTAATCACAGATGAGGTGGTGATGATCTCAGCAGAGTGGCACCTGCCCGTCTTCCTGCGTTATGTGGACAAAACAAACAGCCAGCAGGAAAAGTTTGTGGGATTTCTGAATTTTGAGGGTGATGTGGACACTGTGGCAGAAAAACTGCTCTCTGAGCTGACTGGCAAATGGGGCTTGAATATGGAACAATGCAGAGCTCAGGCCCATTCCTGTTCGGCTACTCATTTTAGCAAAGTTAAAGCTGTTGTTGCCAAGCTCAAGGAGAAGTACCCAAAGGCAGTCATCACACCAAGATCAACCTCCCCCTTAAACATCTCACTGGCCAACACTATGACTTTGACGGGAGTTCAACTCGTCATGTCTACCCTCAAGAAAATCCATTCATTTTTCACCAATTCCCCAGCATTGCAATTGGAGTTGGAGAACGCCGTCACTATTTTCTATCCGGACAAGGAAGAGAAAGCCACTGAACTTAAAGAGCTCTGTCGCACCACTTGGACCACCAGCGGTGAGGCGTTTGAGGTGGCGGTAGACCTCATCGAGTCTCTCCTGCTCTGCGTGGACAGCGTGCATGACAACGAAGACATGCGATGGAGCGATCGGGTGATCCAGGATGCCCTGGAGATCTCCAAAGCGCTAGCCGACTTTGAGTTCATCATGGCCCTGGTCGTGCTGAAAAGCACCCTGTCGCTCACGCGTGCCTTTGGGGCCAACCTGCAGGGGGCGGCAGAGGAAGCGCATTTTGCAGCAAACAACTTCAAGCCTGTGCTGCAGTCGCTGCAGGAGGTCGCCGACAACATTGACGTGTACCACGAGTTCTGGTACGATGAGGCAGTCAGCCTAGCCTCCGCCATGGAGATCCCCGTCAGGGCGCCGCGGCCCTATCCGAAAAGGCGCGGCCTGGCGGCTGGCGCAGCCACACAGCCCGAGCACTACTACAAGGAACACGTGTCCGTGCCCGTGGTGAAGCACGTCGTGGATGAGTTGACGGAGCTCTTCTGCGAGGAGCACCTGAAAGCGCTGGGTAGCCAGTCACTAATCCCCACCCTCCTGAGCAAGAGCAAGGTCACCGAACCCCACGAGGAGAACCTGCAGATGTACAAAGACGACATCCCGAACGCGGGAACTCTTTCTGCGGAGCTGCACTGCTGGTGGGTGAAGTGGAAGGGTCCGAGGGGCAAGGGCGAGGTCATCCCCAGCAGTCTCGGCGAGACACTGCGCCTAGCCGACGTGAAGTTCTTCCCAAACATGCTCTCTGTGCTGAGGTTGCTCGGCACCCTGCCCACGTTCCCTCTGGAGGAAGGCTGCGATCTGGCCTACAGGCGCTTCCGGAGATACGTGAAGAACACGGCGGACCACTGCAGGTCAAATAGCCTTGCTCTCCTAAATGTCAACATTGATGTTAGGCATGACTTGGATGCCATGGTCCAGGCTTATATGAAGACATACCCGGAGAAGGACAAAGAAGTGGAGAAGGAGAAGGACAAAGAACTGGAGAAGGAAAAAGAACAGGAGACTGAGAAGGTTTAGGCCCGATGGTCTGGTGTTGCTAAACATTCATACTAGATTCCACTAGATTGTAATAATGAAAAAATATTGAAGAGTTTGAATTAAAAATTGAAGTTTTCCTCAATTTTCCTTTTAAAATGTTTTTCTATTCTAGAGAAATTGTAATTACAAAGAAAATAGAATTCATAATGATAGAAGTTTGTTTTGTACTGACCAGTTACTATTCTTGGGATCTACTGTGTAGGCCAACTCATCACTTATGTAACCCTTACAAATGCATTTCCTTCCTCTTTTGATGGCCACCAAACTAACATGTATGTATGCAAACGAAATTGCAAATGAAATTGTTCATATTTGAGGAGAGAAAATCTAATTTGGTTGTTCAGAAGATTGACAACCTTTTGTAATATGGGTTTTACACAATTGACATTCAACAAAGACAATCTGTGGCGGTAAAGCTATTATATGAAAACATAAGTACAAAAAACAAGTAAAAATTGTAGGTGGCCATTTACTCTTATTATAGTCGTTTGTTCATTATTGTATCTAACTTATTGACCTAATGGCTTTTTAACTTCTAAAAGTGTACATTGTTTAAAAAAGAAGGTCTTTCATTAAATCTAACTTGGTTTGTATTTCCTTCCCATCATTCAATGGACATTTCTTTTTTCATGGCAAAACTAATTTAAACTATAATTTAAACAAATTATACAAATTATTTGTAATATGTTTTGTATATGTAAATATTTCACAATATTTAGTAGGCCTACACTGGTCCATAGTATGTAAAATACCCAGGTAAAGCATGATAAAGCAATGCATAGAAATTATTCACAATTATTTCTATCAATATAATTATTTAACCAATGAATCTTCTCATTCACATGAAACCATATCTTTGACTATGAGTTTAGATCAAGACAATCTCTCTTATGAGCCTATGGACAGAATGGGTCTCTGACTGTTTTCAACAAGTCCTTGAGATGAGTAGGCCTTTGAACAGAGGGTTACTGTGACATACACACACACACACAACCACACAAAGATCTGGACACTACAGGCTGGAATAAACCGGTTTCTGACTGAGACTTAGTTTAGTTTAATCAGTTTATTGAACATAAGAAAAGAAAAACAGGCAGTAAAAAAAAGGAAATCATCAGCAACATATAAGCAACAAATAGGCAACTGAAATAATACCCATCATGTTCAAAAGGGGTAAGAAGATGAGAACTTTTCTAGTCCTACTTATACCATTCGTTGATTATAGAAAATATTAGAATATAATAGAAAAAGATTCAATTTACAGCCATCAGTGTTCGTGATATCTAACCATCTTTCTCAATCGACTCAAGCAAATCAACCCATGTGGAAAAAAAAAACAGGAACAAAATTATCAGGACAAAAACACCAGACTTGCCAATCTGTAGAGTTTAATGGTGTTCTCTCATGAATGGGTATAAGCTTTTTCTTTATGTAAGCATCAGGATATATATGTTGGTCTTCCTGCGTGAGCCAACGTCTAATCTGCTCTTGAGCTCAGGGATGGTGGGACTACTTCCTGGGAGGGGGTGCTGTAAATATTTCATAGCACACAGACCACTTCACCCTCGTGGTGCCCCACCCTGGACAGCGCTGTCCGACACAGCAGTGCTGATCAGACTGAGCTATTAATGAGCCTGACCCAAGGCTTTAATTTAAAATAATTTGGATACAGCTTATTAAGAAAACTAGAGAGTAGGCTAAGATTTAGATGTTCACAAAGCATCTTTATATGATGATCAGAAATGGTTCATATCAAAGAGGCATAGCCTATGTCACGCATGCTCATATCAATCATGAAACCGTAATACAATCCTTTAATAAGTGCAAAATCAAAAATCATTAGGCAAATCATAGGCCCTTGAAGGTACAAATATTTGTTGCCTACTACTACTACTACTAGGCCTACTACTACGAGAGACCACTTCTGAATGAACGCTGGCTCCATATAGTCATATATAGGCCTAGTCATATCTCAGAAACAGAACATGAGGCCAAACGAAAATAGGCAAAAATAGAAAAACAGGTACTATAGGCCTACCTGCAGTTAGCTCAGCAGGTGCATGGGACCTTGCCCATTTGAACACTTCAGAGGTTTTAGTCTATGAAGACAAAATCTAGGCTACAAACTACCCCTACCTCCAACGTCTCTGCTGAATACATGTGGTTGCTGCTGTCTTTGGGGGTTTATTCATTGACAGATTCAGTTTAGGTGAATTTCCACCACAGTTTGCGGTGACCTGCAAACCCTGCAACTTGACATTGAATAGACAAGTGGCCGATCTCATCTCAACATGTAATCCCATTACTCTACAACTGTAGGCCTACAATGTAATTCATTCTATAGCCTTTTCCATCTGCCACCCCAACATTTTCACCAGCCCCTTGAGACACCCCATTCGAAATGTTGCTTTATTGGGTCTTGGTGAAAATAAATCCATAATAATCACACACTTCATAGTTCAAACCTATGTAGAAACGGTTCTCTCTCACTGCCTTGCATCTATGCTTTATTTTGGAAGCGGGGTCGGTGTTTGGAAATGGCTCTAAAATGTAGCGTGAAAAAAAAAGTCAAAACAATACGCGTGTTTTGTTGTTTGTTTTAAACGTTAGAAAGAGAATGCAAGCAAATGGACGGAGTCACGATTCAGCACACCAATCCTAGCGGCGCCTCGGCGTGAAGGGAGACACACGGTACAAAGCCCGAAGCGACGCGACTCCACTCCGCCCTCTAGCGGCGTAACAACACGCCGCGCGCTGTAGTTCCTGGTTCATGTGTGGATGTACATGCTCTCAGCACACCGCCGCGCGACCAGCAACTTTTTAAAAGAATGGAATAAGTCCGTTCTCTATTCCGCGTACATACGTCCCGCGAGCGTCGCGATAAACTCGACGCGTCCGGTCGCGAGCGTCGCGCACGGGCATGACTTTGTAGGCTACTCCGCGGGGTTTTCTCCACAGAGTAGGCTTGTCGGCTTGCAACCCGCCAGCGGAGCTAACTTGCTAGCAATATTATATCCATGCAGTCCGAGATGACTGACTGCTGCGCTGCGACGAACTGCGGGTCCGACCGCGGGGAGACGGGTTCCGATACAATAACCCTGTTCAGCTTCCCTCTGGACCCCGACCGGTGAGTTCTCCGCTATTTCGTTCGGGACGCGAAGGGGAAAGAATACACTGGATGAGTGAGTGTTGTAGCCATCCACCATTAGCCGGAACATGATGTTAGCTAATAGAAACACCAAGTCCATTGAAAATGGCGCAGACTAGTGTTGAAAGAAAAGTCCCACATAAAATGGGTTCTATTTTTATTTATTTTGAAAAAAAAAAATACTTTATGATTTTAAACTCATTTCTGTGGTCTGCTATCAAAAGCCCTGATGGCCCATCGCTACCCTAACCATTAACACCGAACAGCCCGTAAACTTCACTTATGTAAATGGCCATTCGGGAGAGTCTGTGCAGTGGTGGGTTATGTTTGGTCAGCTAGCAAAGATCATCTTTAAAATATCTGTGTGTAATATTCAATGATGGATTTGCTAGCGGGATTTAATCGGGACTGACAACGCTCTGTCAAATCAGTTAGTTACAGATAATACACATTTTAATAGGGCTATACTACTACTACTACTACTATACTATATTAATCCAACACGGCTATCCTGAGTGCAGTACTGTGGAGTCTGGCGCCTCCTCCAGCAGGCTGGTACAATCAGCCTGCTCATTTAACTCAAACTATATTTTTATTTAAATACACGGAGGAAAACACAACATAGGCCTATTGAAAAATCAACACACTTAACGTTTTAGATTTCGAAATGGCACCGGCGTTTATAACCATTAGTTATAAAAAAAATACTATTATAAATGACAACATTAAAATGAGGCTACTCTTGGTGGTTGACGGTACCCGTCAATGGAAGTGTACACGTAGACACCTTGGTATGTAATAGTTTATACATGTATAATATCTTTAAATAATAAAAAATAAGGTACATGATCTATTGTTGTTGAAAGTTATATCGTCATGTCATTGTATGAAGTAAATTGTTAAATCAATGCATATGATGAGAAAACGTTGCAAATTAAATTAAGTGAAATTGTGTAATTGCTTATCAGTTTGAAAGAATAAGCCTACTTTAGCTGGTTTACCCTTATGCCAAAAGAACAACCCTATAATTTGACACCCATACTAAATTTAGATATATTTTCTTCGTTGCAGCTGTAAACAATGGTTGGACAACTGTCATCGTCCAGACTTGGCATCTAAAGGTCCCGAAGTGTTGCATAACCTCTACAAACTTTGTGCTAAACACTTTGAGCCTTCCTTAATCTCCCATGAGGTAAGAACCGTCATGGATCATTTTGATAATGGAGTGGTTGGCATTTTTTATTTATACATTTTATTTATTGCCACTGCAAGTACAAATTCAAGAATCAAAATTTCCACCTTGTTTTTTTATCAGGCCAACTGATTTATTTCACTAAATAGTTGCAGTAAATAATTAATTAAAAGTTAATTACTTACTTATTTGGCAGCCAAAGGCCATACTTTAAACTCCCGCCTTGCCAATACTTTTAATATGCATTGATTGTATTGATGACTTAAGACCTTTTCCTCTAACATTAGTAATTCTGCTTCCCATTGATATTTGATAGTTATTGTGATGATAGCATGGTATTTTAATCAGCCTTTTCTCTATATAGTTCTTTCTCTATATATATCTTTGTCATCTTGTATGTACCAATCTCTTATAATTAAAAAAAATATATATATTTTTTAGGGGACTTCCACTTGTGTTTTGAAGGATGATGCGGTTCCAACGGTGTTTGATATCACAGAACCATCAACCAATCCACCAACCAGCAATAGAAAACGAGCTGGTGATCCTGTAAGTGTTTCATATAACCTCAGTAGACTTTTTAGATTTAAGTTATATTGTGCAGTGAATGTATGCCAACAAACCTAATCTCTTATCATCATTTTAGCTGGAGGAGGAACCTGCTTCTGTGAAGAAATCAAAAGGTAGACTGAATAATTTACATTGTCTATAACAATGTATATAAGCTAAAATATTATGTTGCAGTATGATTGGTCCTTCACATGAAAATGAGATATTGATTATGCTTCTTTTCTTGTATTTCTTTGTCCCACCGCACCCTTCAAATTACCTTTTTTAATTTTTTTCTGTCAGACAACACTGAATCACCTGCAGTCAACCAAGAGCCTGAGGTCTCCGGAGAAAACAGCACAACATGTGTCTCAAGACCACAAGATGATCCGATGCAAGAGGACACGGCGAGCTCTAAAGCTCGAGAGTCTCTTAAAGTCTATTTTAAGGAAGTCCTTGCACTCATTGGGTTCAGCATCAACGGTGCAAATGTAGATGAACCAATGCCAATGATGGCAGACACCCGGGGCAGGCCGACTCTAAATCCTATCTGCGTGGAGAAAATTGACCAGAAAGAAATCCTCCAGTTCAGTGAGGACCTCATGCGAGACGAGATCCAGAACAGTCTGCAAATGGCGCGATTCTTCTCCATCCTGCTTCAGGACGCCACAAACATGGAAGGGAAGGAGCAGATCCCGGTTTTCGTACGGTCCGTCACGGTTGAGGGCTTTCCCCAGAAGCACCTCATTGGATTCCTTCCCTGCGAGTTGGACACAGAGAATCTGTTTTACACACTTCTCACAGAGCTACGGAACAAGTGGGGGCTGAGGATGGAGCATTGCCGAGGACTCTCCTACCTGGTGACCGGCAGCATGTGCCAGAAGATCCGAGACCTCACCTGCAGGATTCTTCAGGAGTTCCCACAGGTCGTGCTCTCTCCCAGCGACCCCTACGTCTTCAACATATGGATCATTCGCTGCATGCCGGTCCCCTTCATTCAGAAAGTCGCCGATGCCGTCGAGGAGGTGGCCGGGCTCATCAGGAAAACACCAGAGCTTAGCCAAAGACTAGAGGGCAAGATCCAGATGACGTATGGGCATCTGAAAGGCAGGGTGGATGGAATCAAGGAGGCGTGCCGTGGTAACTGGGAGTATGGCACGGACGCCTTTCAGACCATGCTCGACATTCTTGAGCCGTTCCTCAACTGCATCAATGAGGTGATCTCCAAGGTGGACGAGGACACTGCTGAGCAGTTGGCTAAGCTCCGGCCCACGCTGAAGAACTTCAATTTCATCGTCACACTTGTGGTTCTGAAGAACACCCTTTGTTGTGTGAGTATACTGAATTCAAGTCTCAGGGGGATAATCAGCATCAGCAGCACTTTGCAGTACACCATCTCCAACGCCTTAAAGCTGGTCACCAAGTATCAGCAGGAGATTGCCATTTTCCACAGGAAGTGGTTTGGCGACGCGATGGGCCGGGCCAAGAAGCTTGGTGTTGAGGTCACGGTGCCAGAGGCCTCGCTGACCTCGCTGGTGGCAGAACCCGGGACCACCACCGAGACCCCGCTGGAGGACATGTTCCGTGAAAATCTGAGCCGACCTATCCTGCAGTATCTGGTCGCAGAGGTCAAGAGGGTGTTCAGCGTGGAGATGGTGAGGATCCTCCGATGGCTGTCTCTAGTGCCGTCGTACATGGCCGACCACAACTTCAGCATCCGCAGGGACAAGGTGGCGGACGCCAACCTCAACAACCTCGCCCGGCCAGACACCTTCTACGAGGAGCTCGGCTGCTGGGAGCTCAAGTGGAGACACGCCAGCAAGCGCAGGATCCTACCAACGACAGTGTTTGCTACCCTGAAGATCCCCGATATCGCCTTCTACCCCAATGTGCAGAGTCTGCTGAGGGTCTTGGGTACCGTTCCCTGTGTGAATGCCGAGGCCGACGTTTATGGTCAGTACAACATGGTCTTGGAGCGATGTCATTTCTACCTCAAAGAAACACCACAGGACGTGAGACAATGCCATTTGGCATACGTGTTTGTAAACCAAGATGTGCACTTCAGCGTGGAGCAGATGGTTGAGTCCTATGCGAAAAACCATCCGGAAATCATGCAGTTGCTACAAACGGTAAGTTTGAAGCTCCAGATGTCAGTCTGTCAGTGCCTCATATCTTTTAGATATCTAATCTCTGTTTGTTCCTTTGTCACAGGACAATGCAGTAAAAGAAAAGCTACCCAAAGGTGAGAAGATCTATTCTTTTTATATGTATTGTCATTTTGGGGACATTAGAACAATCAACATTCTCTAAATAATGTCATCAGAATTGTGTTTTTTCCTTATCCAGAAAATCATTTATTTTATGTTTGGTAACTAAACCTTATTAAGAAGAATTGTGTTTTTCTCAATAATAATAATGCTAAATGTGGACAAAAAATTGTCTACGATATTAATTTGTATAGATTGAATGAATAAGATGACTTCCACATTTGATTATTTTAGCAGTTGGAAACGATGGAAACCATATGGAAAAGGACAATGAAGATGACCCAAAAGTTATGACCATAGAAATGGAGGGCGAAAAACTGGTGGAGATGAAGTGCGCAGAGACCGACAGAGAAGCACTCAAGTCCGCTCTGCAGGCTGCGGTGACCGCAGCGTACAACAGCCAGAGCAGGCAAAACACAGAACTCTCAGCCGAACAAGAAAGCGGGGTTGAGTACGTGTCCAAGTCGGAGATGAAAGAAGTCCTGAACGTCTGCGAGAATGTGGTCCGGGATGGAATCCTGATGGAAGTGGGAAGTTCCTTCTTCTCCCTGTTCATCGACCGTGTCGTGGTGTTGGGGGAGAAGGACTACCTTCCACTCTTCTTGAGGTTCGTGGATAGCTTTGACGTTATGCGTTTGGAGCTGATGGGGTTTGCCGAGGCCGACCTCGACTGTGATGCGATGGTGCAGCGCCTGATGGAGATCCTCACAGAAGAGTGGCGCCTGGATCTGAAGTACTGCCGGGGTCAGGCCTACCTGGGATCCGGAGACATTTCCTATAAGCTGAAAGCCTTTGCGTGCAAGATCCAAGAGGTGTCTCCGCTCGCCATAAGCACACACAGCTCCTGCTACTCTTTCAACACGTGGTGGTCTAAGACAATCCCGGTGCCTACCATCAAAAAAGCCCTTGATGTGTTTGAGGAGGTTCTAATGTTTTTTGGCAGCAGCTCCCTGCTTGAAAAACAGGTAGACCACGTCATCGCCTATGGTCTCAGAGAGAGCTATGAGAAGGTCCAGGAGTTGCAAGGGAAGTTCTGCTCCCTGTGGCAAGAAAAGCATGATTCTTATGAAGTCTTTGTACAAATAATGGAGCCTCTAGTTGAATGTCTAGAGAAAATCAAAAACAACCCGCAGAGATGGAAAGATTCGGTGTCTGAACAAGCAGGGACGCTGCTTCGAAAGATAATGGACTTTGATTTCATAATTGCCATGGTGATCTTGAAGAATACATCTTCTTTCACAAAAGAGCTCAGCTCAGGCCTGCAGAAGGATCACTTCAGTGCAGCCTCCCAGCTTTGTCAAATCAGCGGCATCCTGGCCACCCTGAGCCGGGTAAAAACAAACATGAAGGTGTTTCACCAGAATTGGTTCGATGAAGCTTGCGCCGTGGCACAGAGTCTCAGAGTCCAAATCGAAGAGCCGGAAAACCCCTCTCAGCCTCGGGAGTCTATGAGGAAGCCCCAGGGCTACTTCAAGGACACTCTGAGCGTTCCACTCATGGACAACCTCATGACGGCCGTGAAGGACCACTTCTCAGACGACCACAAGGAGGCCCTCAACTTCCTTGCACTGGTTCCCTGCTCGGTTACCGTCAGTTACATGTTTGAGAGCTTGAAGTCAAAGCCTCCACTGTACAGCACTGATCTCCCCGATGCTGACAACTTCTTCACCGAGCTGTGCTGCTGGAGGGTGAAATGGAAGACCAAAGTGACGCTCACCATCCCGGACACCATATTCCACACATTGCGTCTGCCGGTCATGCAGTACTTTGGAAACATCAACACATTGTTGAGGATAATGTCTGTGCTGCCCAGCACAGCACTGGAGGACTGTGGGGCCAAAATGCGCCACAAGATGTTCCAAGAATACCTGAAGAACACAAGTCCTAAAGACCGCTCCCCATGTCTGGCCATGCTACAGGTGGGCACAGACTTCAACAGGGACCTTGACCGCATGGTGACCCAGTGTCTGAAGGTCACTCCCCAAACTCTAGAGGGCATTTGTTTGGTAAGTTTTAAATGTACTTTTTTTCATTTATTTTTTTATGTAGAGATGCATGTATGTAATGCTTATGATACTTTCCAAATTGCTGTGATAATCTCTGCCCATCTAAGTACTTAGTTCAATGAATATACCATTAGGGAAGCTGAGATGAGAGTGAGACGGGGAGAAGGGCTGCTAAAATAAACTCTTCCTGTTTTTTTTATTATGCAAATTAAAGAATACAAAAGAAGAATACTATATTGTGTATATATCATCATTTAGTGTATAAAAGGAAACTAGGGTCCCATGGCTGTCTACTGCAATACAGATAGTATTGGGACATAATGGGGATTATTGTCATGGCGTAATTACAGCAAACACATGGAGATATGGTTACATGTGTTTTAATATTGGTATTATGTAATGTGTTCATGTTTTTTTTGTTTTTTTACAGGATAAGGAATCCAAAACTTTAATGAAGAACGCTGAAAATAACATGGAAGGTATTGTACTTCACAAAGATGGCTGTAGTTTGCTCTTGTTTATCAGATAGAAAGCTACAGTCAGCACAATAATACACAATGTATTTTCTACCTTTACATTTACATGAAGATGTGTTAAATACAAAAAAGTATATGCCACGGTCCCCATTTTTATTGTGAAAGAAAGGGCACATACAAAGACATGCTTACACATGCAAAAAGTATAAAACTACAAATGTGTATTTAAATGCCATAAGGCAATCTGGTTTTCACGAGAAGTATCCTAAACTAAAGACATATACATATACAGACTCATATGCACACATATAGCATTTCATGTTTGTTGTCAATATTGTCAGTATGACTAACCATTAGCTTAAAATAATACTGATGTGTCATGCATGCAATGAAATGATAATGCGTTTGTTGTTTTGTTTGTTGCTTGTTTTTCCCTCATGTGTTCAGTTGACCATTTAAATGATGAGGCAGAGGAGCTTATGATTCAGCAACCTGTAGATACCATCGAGGACCAAGATGTGAGACCAGCGGAAGAGAACGGCCACACGGGGGACAACCAGCAGAGTCTCGAGACGGTGTTCCGCCTGGCCGCGCTGCTGGCCAAAAAGAATGGCAGTCTGGCCGAGATCGCAACAGATGAAACGGAGGCCATCGTCCAGGAACTCGGCATGTGTCACTGGCTTGGAGCTGAAGGCAAAGGCAAACTCGACATCGGGGAGGCGGAAATAGCCATGCTGTTGACAAAAGGAATCCGGGATGTGATCCTTCAGGAAATACAAGACTCCCCCTTCTTCTCTCTCATCACCGATAGACCTGTTAGGGTTTCTGACGGGAGCCATTTGCCTGTTTTCGTCAGGTACGTCAGCGGATCGGCCCCAAAAGTGGAACTTCTCGGTTTCCTGCCTTTTGATGAAACCTGCGATGATGACGACCGACAAGCAAAGACCCTTGCTAAGATTCTGACCGAGGACTGGGGCTTGCCGATGTCTCAGTGTCGCGGACAAGCATATATGCACTTGGGCTCGGGTTGCCAGAGTCTAAAGATAATGTCTTTGGATTTCCTGAAGAGCTATCCGCTGTCGGTTGTTACGCCGAGTGAGTCCTGCGGCCTTGCCTACTGGCTAGCTGGACGCGTGCCTTGCCCCCCGGTGACAAAGATGCTTGACGTGGCAGAAGATCTGCTGCTGTTCTTCGACAGATCCCCGGGACTGGAGGGGCAGTTGGCGCAAGCGGTGGACGGGCTGCTGAACGCTCCCAGGGAGGCCCTGGAGGAGATCCCTGAAACCTGCTGCTCACGATGGAAGAAGCGGGAGGACTTCTTTGACACCCTTGCCGACACGCTGGAGGGAATCCTCAGTTGTCTGGACTCTGTCAGTGCCACTGCCTCCACCCCCGGTACCACACCTCTCTATGCTCAGGTTCTTGCGACGGCCGTGAGGAGCATGGACTTCATCGTCACCCTTGTGATCTTGAGGAATGCCTGCGCTCCTCTCCGCAACTGCAGCACCGTCTTCCGCTGTGGCAACCCCGCGGACATCATCGGCGAAGTGGAGAAAATCCCCCAAATCATAGAGGCACTGAGCAAGATGCTGGAGAACATAAGTACCGTGCATGGGCCTTGGTTTGAGCGTGCTTTCCAGCTGGCCTCAAAGGTGGGGCCTGAGCAGGTGTGCTTTCCCGAGGAAGCCAGCAACTACGAGTCCGTGGAGGTCTACTACAGGGAAACCCTGAGCATTCCCGTCCTCAAATGTCTCATCGAGGAGATGAAGCACAGCTTCTCGGAGAGCCACTTGCAGGCTCTCTCTGTCCTCTCCTTGCTGCCCTCCTGCAACCCCCAATCCAGCCTCGAGTCCACGGACAAGCCCTTCAGCCTGTACCTGACCGATCTCCCTGATCCTGACATGGCCGAAATGGAGTTCAATGCCTGGGCTGTCGCCTGGAGAGAGAAGTACCAGGACGCCGCCCCTCCAGCATCCATCTCCGAGACACTGCTCCACCCGGAGGCCTGCAGCCACCCCACTGTGACCGCCCTGCTGCGGCTGGTGGCCGTCCTGCCCAGTGTCAGCATAGAGTGCGACCTGATGAAGTCCACCCTCAACTCCATGAGGGACCTCCTGGAGGGCACGGTCTGCAGGGGCAGCAAAACGGACCGCGTGATGCTCCTCACGCATCACCAGACGCTGCGGAGACTGCCCGAGGTCATTGAGAAGTGCATGGAGATGGATCCAGAGAGCAGGCCATGTCTGGCCCAGGTAATTATTATTATTTTTTATTTATTTTTCTGAACACTCTGCACCAGACTTATCATTGATCAAACGTATTAACACAAAATGTTGTATATTTAATGCAAATTTATTTGTGCTCATTGCAATTTAGGTCCTGGAAACCTTTCAAGGACTAAAGCTGATCAAAGGCAAGTACATTTCCAAAGCCATCATTACCGAACACTTGACACAGTCCCTCCTGGTTTTGATGGACTTTTTTTGTCAAATAAGATTTGCACTGGAAATCAATAATGGAATGTAACGCATAACCCTGTAATATTTGTTATATGTAACAGGTTTAATGGAGTATACAGAATAAGTCATCATTATTATTTATTTTCCTTTTCTGAAATTAGGAGCTGCTGAAATAAACTCAGTGGAAGAAGAACCAAGTAGCCCTGCTGTAGCAGACCCTCCCACTGATGTGGTGAAACAAGAAGGCAACGGCATGATACCGGAGGGCCTTCCAGAACCCCGAACCCCCATGTCTTTTTATGACCCGCAGCTGCGTGAAGAGATGCTCAAAGAACTCTGGGACTCGCAGTTCTTCACGATTATAATCGAGCAGGCGGTGGAGGTGGCCGGCGAGCTCTATGTCCCCCTGTGCATCAGGTACCTGAACAAAGAAGACATACAGTGTGAGGAGACGCTGGCCTTCATCCCCTACAATGTAGACGCCAGCGCCCTCGCGGACGCCGTCGAGACGGCGCTGTCCGAGAAATGGGGGCTAAACATGGCGTACTGCCGGGGCCTGGCGCTGCTCAGCGTCGGCCAGGTCGGTGTGCAAATGAGAGCCGTGTGTTCGGCGATCGCCACAAAGTACCCGCAGGCAGTGCGTGCCGTCAGCTCCACCGTGTCACTCAACGTGTGGCTGGCCCGGTCCTCGCCGGTGGCGGAGGCGGCCGACGGGGCGGTCCTGACGGAGAACCTGCTGCAGTGGTTCACCGCGGATGCGCGGCGACAGAACAAGCTGGAGGACGCCATCATCAGCGCGTTCCCACACAATGAGGCCAAGGGCAACGAGCTGCGGGACAAGCTGGTCAAGAACTGGGAGAAGAGCCACGACATGCAGGAGCTGGTGGTGGAGCTCCTGGAAGCCCTCATGCTCTGCCTGCATGAGCTCAAGGACGAGGGCAGTGGCACCGAGCGGCGCCAAGCTTCCGAGTTCTTCGACGCCATCTGGAACTTTGAGTTCATCTTCTCGACGGTGGTGGAGAAACACGTGTTGGCCGTCACCAACAAGCTGAGTGGTTCTCTTCAGGGTAAACCCTTGGACATGCTGCTCGCCATCGACACACTGCCCGACCTCAACGAATCCCTCTGCAAACTCAGAAACAACATCGACGTCCACCACAAGGCCTGGTTTGAGGAGGCCGTCGCCTTAGCTGCCAAACTCCAGGTGTCCACCTTGCACTCTGTGCTTCTGGAGCCCCTGAGTGACTTTTATCTCGAGTCGGTCAGCATGAAGGTGATTGAGCACTCCATCGCAGAGGTTGCCGACCTCTTCACAGAGAAGGTCCTGGACACCTTGCAGGCTCTGGAGATTGTGCCTTACGCAATGTCCAAAGTAGAAACCACCACTTTCGGCGGCCTTCTGTTTCGCCTGTACAGCGAGGACCTGCCGGACAAAGTGTCTCTGTTTCAGGAGATCAAGTCCTGGAAGGAGAAGTGGTTGGACCCCTTGGCGGGGTATCTCCCCACCACCGTCCTGGACACGTTGAAAACGTCGCAGATCAGGAGCTTCAGCAACATCGAGACGCTCCTCAGACTGCAGGTGATCCTGCCCTTCTCCAGGAAGGAGAGCTCTTTCAGGGTGGGTAGGAGGAGCTTGCAGGGGTTCATGCAGCAGCAGAAGAGATCGCTCGCTGAACTACATCCTCTGTGAAAATGTTGAAGGTCTTAAACCCACCCCCCCACCACCCAAGATCATTAAAACTAGCAAAGCTCTTGAGAGGTTGTTGTCAGCGCCACACCTCTGATTCAATGTTCCTTAGCCCCCCCTCCTCCTCCTCCTCCTCTTCCTCCTCTAACTTTTGAACTTGACCAGATAATTGACTGGGTACAATATTAATCAAAATACTTTTGAACTCTTTTGTTTTCCTGTGTGCAGAGGGAACACCTTTGTAATTTTCTTTTTCTCCTGTAGTTTGAACGGTTGTACTGCCCATTGGGACCAATATCTTGCCAAAAAATAGTAATGCTCAACTGAGGGTTATCGAAGCTTGTGTGCCTTTATGCAATTCTACCCAACCATCCGCTGCACCATACAGATGCAGGAAGTGACACAATCCCATTAGGCATTTGTTTTTAGCATTACCAAAAACGACTAGACTGTAAAAATCACATTATCCAATTATTACAAAGTCTTTTCAAATTATAAAATTGCACCATTCTTTTTTCCTTTTTAGGCACACATAGGTTAGATTAGATTAACCATGTAATGTTTTTTTGATTCCCCCTGTCATCATGTCCATATACAGGGGTCTATTTGCTGTAACTGTATCTTTGAAAGAATGTTTCCATAATAGGAAATCCCTCATATATATATTTGTCAAAAAAAGTAATAAAATGCTTCTAAAAGATTTCCATCTTTACATCCGTTTTTTGGTATATTGTGTAAAACTCTAAGTTAACACAAGGGGGCGCCAGGTGACCTTTTCTAGAACTCTGCTAGCAATCGGCACATGCATTCTCAAAGGCAATGCTCTATTTATTTTTTATTTTTTATATGGTTTCTCAATTACAAAAAGAACAGGCATATATAGTATATTATAAAAATTACTGTAGAGAATAACGTGTGAACTAGAAGACCATGCAAATATCCAACTAGCTGTAGGCTATATAATTGGAATTATTTGTTCAACTATTATTGTAATAAGTTAACCCAGTTCATAATGTCATATCTTAAATATGTGCTTAAGGTGATGAGGTTTGATCGGTTGCTAAAAGGGCAAATTGATTAAAGAGAAACCAGTTTCTTGCACTATAGTTAGTCATCTTTCAACAACCAAGCAGATTTCTTTTTTATTTTGGACTTTGGAGTCTAAATTTAATTGCCACTACCTCTGTCCATGCGAATGTAATGGCAATAATGCATACATTTTGTGCTCTCAGATTTACTATTTCCATTATCACCACTCATATCAGAAATGTCTTGCACACTGGGCTGGTGATTTAATCATCTCTGACTGTGTTCCTGCCATTGTGGCATCATGGTTGACAATTAAATCTCCCAGACAAATAGAGAGTGTCACATTACCAGTGTCACTCAGCTGTCAATAATTTGCCAGTGACAATTGTGGGCCTTTGCACCAGACTTCCAACTCACAGTGAGTCATAGTTCATATTGATGGAAACCCTGACAAGTCAAATATTCCCATGTATTCTCATGTTTTAAATAGGAGGGGGTGAAATGCTTTAAGACTGGCATGGTTATAATAGTCATAACACCCTCACACTCATAAATGACATCCTCCCCACACACACCACCACCGCCAACCTCTCTTTTGTAATTTTCACTTGTTATTCATAGTAACATAATTTTTTTTTAAATGTACTACAATACTGAACACAAGTTTTCTCTTTGTATTTGTTTGTCAGTGGGAGTGTGGTTTGTTTGACTATGAACAGCCCTCGCCAGATTTCATCTCATTAGGATGGGTGTAGGTGCATTCTGTAGAGTTCCCATCATCCCTCCCAGGTCTTACAGGTCAGGTAGGCCTACCTTGTGTTTGTTTTTACCAGCTCTATACATGAAGGTGGGCACTAATAACCTCACCTACAGCTACACTTTACAAGGAGACGTGTACTCCTGCGACTTGTGTGTGTGTTCAGCTCAGTGTGAAATGGGCATCACCCGTTTCACACACTCTCTCTCTCTCTCTCGCTCTCTCTCTCTGTCTCTGTCTCTGCAAACGGATCCATCTCAGCTGCCGTGGACCACCAACAGTCTATAGTCCCATACGCTGCCTGTACGGGCCGGTCTGTGTGAGCCCCACCGGGGTTTACCACAGGAACATCCTCCACTTTGTAACACCGCTCGTCAGCTTTCCTTACAAACAAGTAGGCCTACTGAATCTCCTCTCAGAAGCTGCAGTGCTCTGATCTCACTTAAAAAATGTGGGGGGGGGTCTCTTGAAGGTCTTAACTGTCTCGATGGATGGAAGGAAGTGTGGTTGGGCTGGGGATACATGACACACAGACTGTAGACAATCTGTAAACACGTTCATCCCGTCCGTACAGAAAACAAGCTATATTTTCATCAGTGACACATGTGCTGGATGGCCAGGTTTTCTTTTGGGGGGGGGGGGGGCT
>OMKN01056038.1:0-17925 GCA_900302345.1 Melanonus zugmayeri | reverse complement strand
ATCTATATTATAAATGAATGCATTGTTTTCCTCAGATGTTTGTGTGTATGTATGTATATATATAATGTATTATATATATATATATATATATATATAGATATCTATCTATATCTATATATAGATATCTATCTATATCTATATATATAGATATATATGTATATCAATATATATATAGATATACTGTATATATATATTTATTATTTTCAGAAATGCAAACTGTGTATCTCCTTTCCATAAGTAGTGGTCCATAGGACCACCACCATGCTACACCCACCATGTAGCATGGTGGTGGTCCTAGCAGCTAACACCACCCCTAGGGTGTAGCATGGTGGTGGTCCTACATAACACCACCCCTAGGGTGTAGCATGGTGGTCCTACTTAACACCACCCCTAGGGTGTAGCATGGTGGTGGTCCTACCTAACACCACCCATTGGGTGTAGCATGGTGGTGGTCCTAGCTAACACCACCCCTAGGGTGTAGCATGGTGGTCCTACTTAACACCACCCCTAGGGTGTAGCATGGTGGTGGTCCTACATAACACCACCCCTAGGGTGTAGCATGGTGGTCCTACTTAACACCACCCCTAGGGTGTGGCATGGTGGTGGTCCTACATAACACCACCCCTAGGGTGTAGCATGGTGGTGGTCCTAGCAGCTAACACCACCCCTAGGGTGTAGCATGGTGGTCCTACTTAACACCACCCCTAGGGTGTAGCATGCTGGTGGTCCTACTTAACACCACCCCTAGGGTATAGCATGGTGGTGGTCCTACCTAACACCACCCCTAGTGTGTAGCATGGCAGTGGTCCTAGCAGCTAACACCACCCCTAGGGTATAGCATGGTGGTGGTCCTACTTAACACCACCTCTAGGGTGTAGAATGGTGATGGTCCTAGCTAACACCACCCCTAGAGTGTAGCATGGTGGTGGTTCTAGCAGCTAACACCACCCCTAGGGTGTAGCATGGTGGTGGTCCTACCTAACACCACCCCTAGGGTGTAGCATGGTGATGGTCCTAGCCGGCCTCCAGTTTAGAAGTATTTCTCTTTGCTGAGGCAGTATGGTGCGGGAGGAGGAACCCTACCTATGCAGTTGCGCTTTAACCCACCAGGTGGCTCTAAAACACATATACAACTATACTATATACACATCTATTTTGTAGAATCTAGAAGATCATTTCCAACTCTGTTACACCCACCCCCACTGAATTCCGACCAAAATGTCAGATCTGCAAAGCATTACATTCACCATAATATCTCAAAAGAAAACCTAACATGACAAGGTTACATAAAGACTCCAACCTGAAAAGTATCCCCAAAAGGATGAAGTGGAAAGAGAGTGGCGCCTAACTCTCTACCAGCTTCTGGAAGTAGGATGCAGTCTACACCCCACACAAACAAAC
Organism: Melanonus zugmayeri; assembly: GCA_900302345.1. Taxonomy (NCBI): domain Eukaryota; kingdom Metazoa; phylum Chordata; class Actinopteri; order Gadiformes; family Melanonidae; genus Melanonus; species Melanonus zugmayeri. The sequence goes on along the minus strand of OMKN01056038.1, from coordinate 16,524 downwards.
TAAAACCTAAACACTCAAAACATTGAGCGAATTGGCAGCACTAACACCTCATCTGTACATCTGATGCAGCAGACGGTTAGCTGGCTTCACTACACGCCCAAAACGTCTGACTCTGCGTATGGTGTGTGAATCAGAGTGAATGGAGTGTGTTCTTGCACTGTTTGCATTGTCTGAATGTACAGAATGCATGGAGTGTGTGTGCGCACTCTGAATGTCAGCTGAAGAGGCATGTGTGCAGCTGTGTTCAGAGTGCTGGGCATACTGCCTGTATGCCCAGACACATTGTCTGCACTCAGCACTTCTCCAGATGAACCATCTCCTGCATGGTTATCACACACATGCATTCACCAGACCGCCGACCCACTCCTGGGTTCTGCTCCCAGCATCTTCCTCTTCCACACTTGACTCATTCTCACAGGAGGTCACAAAGGCGCGATCCGAGAAACTGTCCACATCCGCAGGTAAGAAGTTAATGAGCATCAGCAGGTTACGGTGCACGACTCTCTCTTGTCCAGTCATAGGGTTCCTGATCTGATATGTGTGAGTGGAGGCATTCACATCAATGACAGTGTATGTCGTGGACTCCCATCTGTCCGCTGTCTTTTGCTTCCCTCTTTCACGTTTGTTTAAGACCAGGACTTGGTCACCTGCAGTGATGGACTTCCCCTTTGTACGGCAGTTATAGATTTCAGCCTGGCGGCTCTGCTCCTTATCAATATGTCCTTGAGCAATTGGCATGGCCTCCTGAAGGCCATGCCAATCCCTTGTCAGAGGCATCACGTAGCTGTCATAGCTGCTGATCTCTGGATCTTTCAGGATGTTCTTGAAAAGGACATTAACCGGGAGACATGGAACTCTACAATACATAAGGTAGAAAGTGGGGTAGCTTGTGGTCTCATTGTGCATCCCAATTGTGCTTTGCATCAGGCGAGAGGACTTGAATCATGTTGCCTAGTGTTCATTGCCCATCGGATGGTATGGTGTTGTCTGGGACTTCCTCACACCAGCAACCTTCAACAGCTCACTTATCAGTTGACTTTCAAATGAGGCATCCTGATCCGAGTGGATCAGTGTTTAGCGGATTGATCTCAGCAAGGGAAGGCCTGTGCTAGCCTGGTAAAATGGTCTGTCACTACCAGCACTCCAGACTTGTTGTTAGAGTCCTTTGCAGTCCAGAAATTGATACCGACAATCTCCAAAGGTGCAGAGGTCTTTATACTCTCCAGAGGCGCCCTCCCCTCCGGATCAGCAGTCTTGCTGATGACACACCTCGGACATTGGCGGACTTTGACATCTCGGCCTATGTGAGACCAGAAGAATCTCTGACATGCCAGACTCAAGTTCGTAAACTGCCCCTGATCACCAGCACTGTCATGGATGCCTTTGAAGACCTCAGATTTGAAGGAGTCAGGGACCACAAACTGGTATCTCCTCTTCCTAGAGACTTGGTCCTTGGACACTGTAGAGGCTACCGTTGGAAGTCGTAAACCTCTCCCAATGTTTGAGGTACCTGATGACCATGACAGGCTCCTTGGGTCTTTCTCTCCTGGACGGACGTCGGTGGCGTTCCACAAAGTACAGCAGTGTCTCGAGGATGGCAGAGACCTCCTCTTTGTAGAAGGACCGGTTCGTGGCACATTCAGAAACATAAGGCTCCTGCCCTCTGCTGCCGCAGTCACTCCGACTGGTGTTTGATTGTCTGAAGTCCTCCTGGACAGAGTTGGAAGAGACAGGGGTTGCTTTCACGAGGAGCTCACTGTAAGGGTAACAAAGCAACTTCTTTCCAACAGCTGACTTTACAAATGGCCGGCAGCTCAGTGCATCCGCAACAACGTTCTTGGGGCCGGGGATGTATCTGATATCGAATACATAGGATGCCAACTTCGCCACCCACCGCTGCTCGCAGGCGTCTAGTCATGGTTTTTGTCATGACGTGTGAGGGGGTTGTTATCCGTCCACACAGTGAAGACATGGCCCTTAAGTTCAACAAAGCCGTCTTCAGATCCTCAAATGCTGAGCAGCGCGTTTCGTGCATGGTCTTCCTTTGCGCTTCTGCTTCTGGCCAGCTAGGAGGCCAAAGAGAGGTCTGGCCATGCTGGAGTAATTGGGCACAAAGTGCTGGTAATAGTTTATCATTCCCAGAAATGACCTGACACAAGACTGAGATGGGGTGACTTTGTCAGGGTCTGTGGACACACCAGACTCATTAATGATGTACCCAAGGAATTTCACGGACCTCCTGAGCAGCCAACACTTCGTCGGGGCCAATTACAGGTTGTGCAGGTGAAGGCGACTGAAAACCATCTCCAGCCGTTCCATAGCTAACTCCTCAGTCGATGCAAAGATCAGCAAGTCATTGAGGTAACACAACAGGCTGAGATAGTCCTGGTCGCCGAATATGCTGGTCATCATCCTCATGAAGCTGTCTGGGCTGTTGCACAATCCCTGAGGGAGACGGTTGTACTCGTATAAGCCCATGGGTGTTGTGAAGGCTGAGTACTTGCGGTCCTCTTCGTGCAGAGGTAGTCAGCTTGGTGCAGCAGGGGATGAGCATCCTTCAGTGTTTGTTTGTTGAGCCATCGGAAGTCTGTACACAGCCGCAAGTTGCCATTTTTCTTCCATACAAGGACGAGAGGCAAAGCATACTCACTTCCCGATTATTTCTTTCTCTTCCATCTCATCAAGAACCTAGCGGAGCTTTTGGTATTCGGAAGGCGGCAGGCGACGGTATGGCATACGGAAAGGCCTCTCGTCTGTGAGCCAAATCCTATGCACAAACCCCTTGGCCTCACCGCAGTCTAGATGATGGCGAGAGAAGATGTCCTCATATTTGATCACAAGATCAGCCAACTTTCTTTGCCAATCTGCTGACACATCACAAGACTCAAGGTCTAAGTTTCCCAGGCCGACACGCTCCAGTCTCTCCTGCACAGCGTTGACATCCCCCGTCAGAGCTGATGTTCCAGCAGGCTCGACAGTTGTAGCCTGGTGAGAGCTCTTGAGCTCTGAGACCTCCATATCCTCCAGCGACATCAGCAAGCTTCGTGTTCCTCCTCAGGGTAATAGGGCTGCCTGAGATGTTAAGGATCTTGAGTGGAACCCATCTGTCGCCCCAGAGAGGTATCACCACCCTGGCAACCATGATGCCCCTGGGCGCAGAGTGAGAAGAGGTCGGCTCAGTCATTACAGCACTGCCTGGAGATATGTTCACCTTTTTAGGAAGTTTTCCCCACACTAGATACTTACTGCCAGCCGGCAGGGTGACAGCTGTGTTGCATCTGACTGTGCCTACTTTGTCCGGGACCTCATCATCAGACCAACAATCCAGGCCAAGCAGAGAGAGGAACTGTTCAAGTTCTTGGTTACCTGAGCTCGACGTCGACACAGCTTCCCAGTAGCTTGTGTCTTTCTTGAACTGATGGACTAAATGCCTGATGACATTTCAGCCAACAATCAAATCATCCTGTTGATTCTCCACTATGAAAGTGGGACTGACACATCCATAGACTTGATTTAGGCTTCACGCGAGCACCACCACATCTGATGAAAACAAACTGAGGTCAACTCCTGACTGTTCAGATCAACAACTCCAGCTTCAATAAGCCTCTTCTGCGCTTCTTCACTCAAGGAGCAGGCCATCGAACCGCTATCCAACATGGCACTAAGAGTCACACTGCTTCCAACTGTAACAGGAGTGTAAAATAGACTGTCACTGCGATTTTTTCATGACCCGTGCGGCCTCCCTCAAAGCACAGGTCATTTAGTTTCCCACTACATTGTCACAGGCTGAGGTCCTACTGCGACATGTGCGGCTTGCATGACCGGGCTTGAAGCATGTGAAACAGAAACGGGCAGAATGACAGTGGGACTCTCTAGTGTTGCTCTCATCATTACAGACCTGACAGCTTGTTTCTTGGATAGGATGGGCCTAGTTCCGAACTTGTCTGCCACCATGCCGCAAAGGGGCCCTTCCATCTCCAATCTGCACATTAGCTCCCTAAGTGTCAACATTATCTCACCAAGCATTGCATCACTGCCAGGCTGCTGACTCAGAGGCAGCTGGCTCCGTTGCACGGGAGAGGGGCCCTAGTACTGTGGCAGAGAAGAGAGAGTCTGATGCCAATTCTGTGGCAAGGGAGATATGGCTGTTGGCTCTGAAGGACTGGAGATAAAGACTACTGCTGTTTCTGGGACAAGACAGGCGAGGGAGAGAGAGAATTAGCACTGGATGTCTCCATGTTACATGTACTGTGAGGCTCTGTACATGCTTCATTGCAAAACAATGCTGCTGCATGAGTCTTAGGCATGTGCACTCTCACAGAAGACACCCGCTCCTGCTGATATTCATCTATCCTCTCCTGTATTTCTTTTGATGTCCATTCATGTATCTACTTGTATTTAAACACAGATGCAAGCTCTGGATCAAACCTTCAGCCATGTCTGCAGCCTTGTTGAGGCGTTACCAGTAGTCAATGGGACTCACTGATTTGTAGGGGCAGGCATGATGATGTGTTACTGAAATACTGGATCAGCATGTTTTATATTACATCTGGGGTGCGAGAAGTGTTGAGTGAGGGGTCGCTCCTCAAGCCTATCTTAACCACGTCCCTGGCTTTCCCCATTAACCTCCCCATTATCTCCTCTGCCTGCATTGAGACATCATAGTTTTGCTTCCTGAGGTAAGATTTCATCCCCTCAACCCATTCAGTCACTGTGTACTTGTCTGTATTATCACCCATGAAAATAACGGGTTCCCTGTCAGATTTTACAATGACATTAATGTGTGCATTATCACTGAGTGTATTCACATTGCCACTAGACTTAGTGGCCTGGTTGTGTGAAGGAGCACTACTTTGGTCAATATTACCAACAGCACCACTAGACATAAGTTTGGCTGCAATGGACTCTCCTATCTGTGAGCCTAACTGGCAGATCATGTCACTATCACCCCTGGGTGTTGAACGATGTGGCCCACCCCATGACATCCGCCCCAGCCGGATCCTGACTTGACCCTGAATCTCTTGCAGGCAACACAGGCAAAGCACCCACACCTCTTCCAACAGACCCACTGGACCATAAAAGATCCCACATTACACCTCTACCCCTCCCAAAAGAGAAGTGACTATAATCAGACTCATCACTAGATGGAAACTTGCTAGCCATTTTATCATGAAAACAGAGAAAAATAAAAGACAAAAAATGTAAATAAAACTCAAATTCAGACTTGAAGTTGTAAATACAACCAGTTTAACCAGAATCCTTATTCAGTCGGTGATGTTTTTAAAGTCCTGTGTATCTGACCATAACTCAAACACCAGGACAGGTGACGTTCCACCACACACTTTTCCACGCTGCACCCTTGGTCGGCGATCTGCATCAAGCAGACCTTGAATCACGGAGTCACAGCACCAGTGTAATGGGTTGTGTCTATCTATGGAGACTCTATAGACCTGTAGAGTAGGTCAGACTCTATAGACCTGTAGATGAGAGGAGAGAGGACCAGGGGAGTCCAGGTGCAGTTTGTAGCAACCCAGGAAAACTCCAAGCTGTGATTGCTACAAAAGGTCTGAATGAAGGGTCTTAATACTAAAATCTGTCATGTAGATTTTGTGTCAGATTTTTGTTTGTGATTCTTAATACATTTGCTACTGAAGCCATGTTTTCATGTTTTTGTCATTATGGCTTTTTGTGTGTAGATTCCCAAAAATGTCAATCAAATATTTTTTGTATAAAATCTACAATACAATAAATGTGCAAAAGTAGAGTCTGAATATTGTCCGAAGTTATATTACATTGCTGAGTAATGTAACGTTGTTTTTTGCCAGAGGAGCATTCTCCATCGTCCGGCGCTGCGTCAAGGTGCTGTCTGGCCAGGAGTACGCTGCCAAAATCATCAACACCAAGAAACTCACCACTAGAGGTCAGTAGAGCCATAATACTCCTATAATACATATAACACTCCTATAATACCATATAATACTCCTATAATACTATATAATACTCCTATAATACCATAGAATACTCATAGAATACCTGATAATACTCCTATAATATGGTATAATACCCCTATAATAGAAAATATATAATAAAGAGAACATTTTATTCATCCAGGTGATGGATTTCCTAAATGGAAACAACATTTTACAGCATGGAGACAGCTCTTTTAAAAGTCACTAACAACCTTTTTATGTTCCTGTTGATCATAGTATCTCACGACTCCCATCCTCCACTGGCTCTCTGTACCCTACAGGATCCAATACTAGACATTTTTCACTTTCAACTGCATGCATGGAAACACCCCCACTTACCCCCACTTACCTTAACTGCTAACAGTCAGACGGCGTAACACGCCGCTCCTCATCTATGGAACTCACTCCCTCAGCACCTTAAAGCACCTCAGTCGATGGACTGTTTTAAAACTATTTTGAACACTCCTCTTCAGGAAAGCCTTCCCCCTGTAGACTGTAGCTTATTTTTGCTTCATTTACTTATTTATGTACTTTTTTCTCTCACCTGTAGTGCTTTGAGATTGGTCCCAATGAAAGGTGCATTATAAGTTAAATTCATTATAATTATTATTATTATTATTGTCATTAATAACATTTCAAAATGTCTTAACAATTGGGTTGGTATCTCTGGGTCTGCTCTTAACTGGTTTAGATCATATCTTACAGGTAGAACCTTCTCAGTAGTGCTGTTCCAACTATGTGTGGTGTGCCACAAGGGTCTGTTTTAGGCCCAATTCTGTTCTCACTTTATACTGTATGCTCCCACTAGGTCACATTATCTGCAAAAATAACATCTCTTTCCATTGCTTTGCAGACGATACACAGGTTTTTAAGCCTATTACACCAAATGATCCCGATAACATTATCTCACTACAAAACTGCCTGGCAGACATCAAAAACTGGTTTTCTCAGAACCATTTACAACTCAATGAAAATGAAACAGATTGTGGTTATTAGCCCTGCTGACTCCATAGGCCCCATTCAAGACAATCTTGGCTCATTGACACTTCATGTAAAAAACGAACCTCTTAGTGTTTAGGGTCAAGGTTAGACTGTAGCCTTATCTCGGGCCATTCCCTCTTAGTGTTTAGGGTTAGGGTTAGACCGTAGTCTCATCTGTGGCCGGTCCCTCTTAGTTGTCCCAAGATCAAAATTTTCCTCTAAAGTAGCGATTGCTGTTAGGGCCCTTAAATTATGGAATACGCTCCCCTCTAACTCCAACCCTAACCCACTCCCCTCTGAAATTAGATCAGCAAACTTTGTGTCTTAAATCTCTCTTAAAGACCCACCTTTTTAGACAGCCTTTTATTTTTAGCATTTCTAGAATTTATTATTAACTTTTTCATATGCATTTTGTTTAGTTTTCTATTTTTATACATTTTCGAAATGTTTTATTCTTTAGTTGTATTCTACATTTGACTTATATTGGCTATTGGCAATTTTATTTTATTTGTTATTTCTCTGTTGTATTTTATTTTCAAGTGTCTGTTACTGTACTCTTAACTGTGTCTGTTTCTATCTTGTGAAGCACATATAATACCATATAATGCTTCTATAATACCATATTATACTCATATAATACTTATAATATAATACAATAATATAAACATCATCACCAGTAAACTCACCACTAGAGGTCAGTGGAACCAGGAGGCAGGCCATATAATACTATATTCTAAGTATTATATAGCATATCATATTTATAATATACCATATTATAGTATTATAATATATTATAAGTATTATATAATATTTAATACTTATATTATACCATATTATACTCAACAACATAAAATAACCCTTCTCCTAAGTTATTGACAACCGATTTCTGAGTATTCCTCAATTTATCAGAAACACTGCCAGAATAACCCAAAATGACTCAGTTTATAGGGTAATATCTGTATAGTAGAAAGATATAATATATAATATTATCCTAATAGTTTTTCTGTTTTCATGTTTCTTAGACCACCAGAAGTTGGACCGGGAGGCTCGAATTTGTCGCTTACTGAAACACCCAAACATTGGTGAGTTTTACTGGATTATATAGTGCTACTACTAGTGCTATTACTTTTACTACTACTACTACTACTGCTACTAGAATGCTGCTACATCTCTAAACTCATCAGCTCATCCAAACCCACAACCTGCTCCCTCGAACCCCCTCCCTACCCCCCCTGCTGATGTCTTGCCTCCCTGTCCTATGCCCCTACCTCACCAATCTTTTCAACTCCTCACTGTCCCATGGAATTGTCCCCTCCACCTTCAAAACTGCCGCCGTCATCTCAATCCTCAAAAAACCTGGTCTCGATCCTTCCTGCCTTAACCACTACTGGCCAATCTCTCCTTCCTATCAAAAACCCTGGAACGCCTCGTCGTCACACAACTCCAAACCCACCTGCAATCCAATAACCAATTTGAACCCCTCCAGTCCGGTTTTCGCCCACAGCACAGAAACCGCACTCCCCAAAGTATTCAATGACCTCCTCACTTCTGCTGACTCCAGTGCCCTCAACATCCTCCTCGACTTGAGTGCAGCCTTCGATACCGTGAGCCACAACATCTTGCTCACCAGACTTGAAGACCTCGGTATCGAAGGCACTGCACTCAGCTGGTTCTGGTCCTACCTCTCCTTTTTTTCTCTCCTATTTCTCTTCACAGCCACTCCTCTCTCATATCCACAGTCACACATGGTGTTCCCCAAGGTTCTGTACTCGGCCCACTCCTCTTCATCACCTACATCCTCCCTCTTGGACAGATTCTCTGCCATTTCAACCTGGACTTCCACTGCTACGCTGATGATACCTAGCTATACCTCAGCACCAAGACTCCTGCCTGTCAGCAATACAAATCTGGATGCAACAAAATGTCCTCAAACCCAGGCACGCAACCTTGGCATCGTCCTTCATCCCACCCTCTCCCTTGAGCCCCCCTCTATGGCATCAGCACCAGCTCCATCAACCAACTCCAACTTGTCCAGAATGCATCTGCCCGACTCCTAACCCACACCAAATCCTGGCACCACATCACCCCAGTCTTAAAAGACCTCCATTGGCTCCCTGTCTCCCACCGTATCAACTTCAAGATCCTGGTCCTCACCTACAAAGCCCTTCACCAACTGGCTCCCCATATCTCACTGACCTCCTCTCCCCCTACCAACACTCTCGGTCCCTCAAATCCACCTCAGCCAGCCTCCTCTCCACCCCAACTCCAAACTCTGTAGCTTTGGGGACAGAGCCTTCTCCAGGGCAGCTCTCCCAGGCTCTGGAACTCCCTCCCCCAAGACATCAGAAACTCAGAGTCCCTCACACTTTTTCAATCCCGCCTCAAGACCCATCTCTTCTCTTCTGCATTTTCTTAACCCCCCCATCCATCTTTGTTTGCTCGTCCTGTCTGTCTCTTGTTCTGTCTCCCTCCCACTGCCCCCTGTGTAAAGCAACTTTGAGTCTTAGAAAGGCGCTATATAAATCTAATTTATTATTATTATTGTTTGACATGATGATGATGCTGAGCACCTACAAGGGTTGTGTCTCAATTGCAATGATGCTTCCTAAATAGGTGGCAAACAGGTAATATGGCAGTGTAGGACTGTCCCAATTCATTAGGAAGCATAGGAAACATCCTAACTAGGTACATACAGTAGATTTGCATCAGATGGTTCCTTGGTCGGTGTAGGATATCCCAGAAGGCACAAGGACAAAGTAAGTCGCTTCATATTTTAAATAAACACACATAAGGCGAAAAAGAGTTTGTGTCGTGTTTCTTTCACTTAGTTATTTTATTTCATTGTTTTCGAGAAAAATAGACATACGCCCAGCGTGACCTTTTTGCGTAGTCACGTGATGCTGCCTGGTTAGGGTGTCTCACTTCCTGAACTACTTTCATAAAGTAGGTACCTAACAAGGAAGCTTCCTAAATAGGTAAATAGGTGATAGGAAGCCTCCTCGCAATTGAGACATATTTGACCACCTTTGAACTGCCAGCTACTCATGCATATTTACAGTGTATGTGTGTGTGTGTGTGTGTGTGTGTGTGTGTATATATATATATATATATATATATATATATACTGTATATCTCTCTCTATATATATATAGATATATATAATAACTTTGATTTAAAAAAGCGCCTTCCTTGAACTCAAGGACACTGAACAATGAAAAAGTGAAATAATAAATCAAAAATAAAAGGCAGAGTAAAAAGAAGCAAAACAAAAAAGCAATACAAAAATAAATAAAAAGGGACTAAAATAAGAAGGGATTAAAAGAGCAACTGCGGGATAGCGTTACACTGGACCCTGGCCATGATGTGGGAAGGCGAGTCGGAAAAGGTGTGTTTTTAATCTGTTTTTGATGATGCTAATGGAGTCAGAGCTACGGATGGAAGGTGGGAGAGAACTCCAGAGCTTGGAAGCAGCAGCAGAAAAAGCTCTGTCACCGAGGGGGGATCTTTTGGTGCGAGGAATGGAGTGAAGTCCAGTATCAGAGGACCGGAGTCCACGTGTGGGGGTGTAGGGATGGAGTAGGTCATCCAGGTATGAGTTGGCCAGACCATGCAGGGATTTGTAGGTGAGGAGGAGGACCTTGAAAGTTATGCGGTGAATCATGGGAAGCCAGTGAAGTTGCTGCATGTACTGTATATATAATGAAAAAGAGGTAAAATTAAAAGAGGGGAGTGCTTGTTTCAGCTTCTCCCTCCTACACGCTGTAGCCTGAGAGGCTGTGGGGGTGTGTGTGTGTGTGAAAGGTGGACTCTTCAGGTGATGGGAGAGAGGACCAGACTGTTCTATGTTTCCATGGTGATGAGGAGAGAACTGTTCTGTTTCCATGGCAATGAGGAGAGAACGTATTTCCTTCCTTTTCATTTTGTGTTTGCTCATATTAACAATATGTACATATTCACTTTCATATCAGCTGTATTATCTAATCATGTAATAATGGTTCAAATGCAGATGCAACCTGTTGTACAGACACAGCCAGGTTCTGGTTATGATTGGGGTTCTAAACCTAACCCTAACCCTACGAACCATTATCACATGATCAGATAGATCATGTAATAATGGTTGGTACAGACAAAGACAGACACAGCCAGGTTCTGGTTATGATTGGGCTTGTTGTGTTTGACTTCTTTCTATGAAGATGATGAGTTTAACTTGCTAGAGTTACCCACAAATCATCATTATCAGCTGGCAGGACTGGATCTACTACAAAACAGTCCTAGGCTGCGTTTCCCGAATGTACCTTAGCGCTACGTGTGTTGTGAAATCTCCCTTAAGGTATACCTTAAGCTACCAAGCTGTTTCCCAAATGTACCTTACCTATGTGTGTGTGTGTGTCTGTGTACGAACGTATTCCTTGAAAACCGTTAAGGTACATCGATATCGGGAAACGCAGCCCTAATTCATATACACTAACCCTAGCTCTATCCATGTAGGCTAACCCTAACTATCCATATAGACTAACCCTAACTATCCATATAGACTAACCCTAACTATCCATGTTGGACCATAGTCTGGACTGCAATGTCCGTGATCAGATCACAATTAAAGTTGCATTGAAACACCAAGTGTTGTTTGATAATGTCTCTTGACATTATGTTCCTTCATACAGAAGAGTATTAGGGCCATGAAAAAAAAAAGTGCCTTTGTGTTTTGAGTTTAATCTTGAAATTCCAAGAATCGAAATTTCAAGAATAAAGTCGGAAGAACATTTTGAGAATAAAGTTGAAATTCTGACTTTGAAGTTAAAATTTTAAGAATAAAATCAGAACTTTAATAACATGTCGCCTATGCCCTAGTCTCACAAATCAGACTTTAGATTAAGATTAAGATCTAAAGTCTGATAGCAGGCGAGCTCAAATCTGGATGACCGGGGCATTTAACTTTCTTTCGCTTCATATTTGTTTCGACCAATCATTTTGCTGGAGGTGGGGAACTGTAAGCGCCTAATTGGCTACCAGTGAACCCAAACTCGGCCAGCACTAATACACATTTTTCTAAAACATCTCCGGACAAGATTCTTAGGAAAAGTGTCTGTAAAAGGTTTCAAATCAACACTGTGTAGACTTCTCACTGTAGATTAGAAATCTATATTGCAGGCGATCCATAGAGGTTATGTGGTATCTCAAGACTAATCAAGTTGATCGATCCTCAGGGCATGGAGCTAAGGCGGATGCAACATCCATGAGACAGCACTAAAGATCCCAACGTGGGTTCTTATGGCATATGGGTTCTTCTGGCATATGGGTTTTTATGAGCCGTATGGGTTCTTCTGGCATTTGGGTTCTTATGAGCTGTATGGGTTCTTATGAGCTGTATGGGTTCTTATGAGCCATATGGTATCACCATTGATGGATGCAGATGGTTTCAGTAGAAGCTTGAAATACACATAATGACCCAGAAGTAATAGCCAATTCCTTCATCAAAACCCTTACACCAAGGATACCAATGCTGACAGGGGCACCAAAAATGGACACGTTCAGATAAGGGTGTTGTTGTTAATCCACCTTAGGTCTTCCTACCACATAGCCTCTCTGGATCGCCCGCAAGCCATCGGTATCTTTACATCTGCCCGTTGCTCACTGGTTCACCTGGCACAAATCACAGGTTCTGATGATGTCATCGTGTCATCATGCATGCGTGTAGCCACAGATGGGCCAGGGCCAACCCACTTGGCATTCAGGCCCACCCAATCAGAAGGCATCATTTTTGAGATGCACATGTGGGGACAAAGCTGGATCAGCCAATGAGCAGCTGTCATGCATACTACTTCAGTTATGTGACCAATAAAAAATACAACAAATCTTGTCTGTTATTTCATCTTTTCCACTTGATCAGACTTTTGAGTGGCAGTGCATTTTGCAAATACCAGCCCCTCCCTTTTCACTCAGTATAAGAGGCATGCATTGAGGAAGGGAAGCCTATCTTCTGCTAGCTAGCTGCATTTAATTTAGCTAAATTATAGCGAAACAAAGCAGTTTGCTTAAATTTGTCACAAAAAGACGTTGTGAGGAGGAAGATAATGAAGTTCAGCCAAATCAAACACCTGTGCCCGTTTCTCCCAATTCCCCTCAAGAACAAAGTAGTGACAAAATAATCGACACTACCGCCCTCCATGGCATGTGATTCTGATTCTCCGAGTCAGACAACATCTCCTCCATAGCATGTGATTCTGATTCTCCAAATCAGACAACATCCCCTCCATGGCATGTGATTCTGATTCTCTGAGTCAGACAACGTCCCCTCCATGGCATGTGATTCTGATTCTTTGAGTCAGACAACATCCCCTCCATGCCAAGGCACAGTAGTAATTAAGAAGTTAAGAAATCTAAATGTGTTAAATGCCCAACAGCCTTTAGAAATTAATGAGCCGTATTTTACGACAGCTTTCATTTGTTCCAGGATCAGTTGGGCCCAGCACTGAAGACCTACAAGCCACCACTACAGCAGGCAAAGCTAGGAGTTTTTCTGGCCTCTGGTATGAACGTTGCCCTTGGCTGGAATACAGCAGTTCCAGAGATGCAGTGTAAGGCCTGTCGTCATTTCCCCGAAGCGGCCACTGAGAGCCGATTTATAAAAACTAGCTTTAAAGACTGGAAACACCTTTCCCAATTTTGTGTTAAACACAAGGCTAGCAGCAGCGCTGGACAGAACCGAAGGTTACAAGCAAAGCCATCAGCCAGGGCAATATTATCAATCCGTTGAACAAAGATGCCATCAACAGTTTGTTTGTCAAAAGGAATAGCGCACATACAAATGTTTGCACTAAATCAGATTCCATTGCGTGGGCATCGTGAAAGTGACGAGGTATTGAACAGAGGCAACTTTTTGGAATTATTTCAACTGATCTCCAACTATGACCCAGAAATAAAACGGCGATTGGATGAAGAAACGGGAAACTTATGAGCCCCGACATTCAGAATGAGATATTGGAAACCGCTGCATCGGTACTTATCCGCAAAATAAAGGCGGATTTGCATGACCAGCCAGACATCTACTATGCCATTTTAGCAGACGAATGTGAAGACTTAGAGCTAGTGGCAGTCTGTATCAGATACCTACACAAAGGCGAGTTGACGGAAAGGGTTTTTGTAGAGACTGGGGAAATGGATGAAAATGTACTTGAGCCATTACAACTCGACCCCTCTATATAATGCTGTTGTGTCCAGTAGGCTACCATTCATAGATTTTGTTTGTCTGATCATGCATAATGCTTGTATGATGTGTGTGTGTGTGTGTGTGGTTATGGTTATGTGATGCAGTTGTGTGATATGGTTTTTTACTGCTTGTCTTGGTGCCTGTAATGTTACCCGATGACTGAGGTAGTGTGAAGTGTATTATTAAGTATGATTGGTCTTCTGATCTTCTCTAGGCCTACCTGGCCTACCTACACTTCGATTTCTGCCTACACTAGTGGCATCATGGATTCAACAAGGTGCTGAACATTAGAGGTTCTGATGATGTCATGCTCTTTATATTTTCTTTGTTCATTTCTTTTTCTTTTAGTCCGTCTACATGACAGTATCTCAGAGGAAGGACACCATTACCTGATATTTGACCTGTGAGTTTCTAAGTATTCTCTCCCTCTCTCTCTCTGCCTCTCTCTCATCATATTATTATCTTTCTCTCACCATTCTCTCTCTCAATTAAATTCAGCTGTGTAACATTCCAACATTGCAATCAAATATATAAATAAGTATGTAACATTTACTTACAAATACAAACAGAAAAATTGTGCTTTTTCTGTAGAAGAAAAAATATACTGATAAGTAATAGAAAAATGTGGACATGGCAAATAAGTGAGAACTGTGTAAACACTGCAACAATTGTTTTTTATTTGTATTTTGTCCAAATGTGTGTAAAGGTGTTTGTATGTGCAGTATGTCTACAGAGATCTGCAGATAATAGTGAAGGAATACACAGATGATTGACAGTCCTTACGCTGGTTGTATTCCATTGGACGTCCTTTTCCTGTCACAACAGCTCACACATCTTGCTGCTGTGTTTGCACATTGCAGCAGATATGGACCTTTTTTGTTATTAGTCCTGTTTTCCAAATCTTTTTGGGTGTTTGTATGTGTCGCTGATGTCTCAGTACAGTTGGCAGGTAGTTAGAAAGTGCAGCTGGGTTTTCCACCTCATTTTGTGTGCAGTGGGCACACTGTCTGTCTTCTCTCGGGAGCCAGTCTGTCTGTGGAGGCCTCTGTGAGTCTGTACACAGTCAAGATTTCCTTAGTTTTGCATCAGTCACAGTGCTCAGGTATTCTGCCACTGTGTATTCTCTGTTTAGGGCCAAATAGCGCTCCAATTTGCTCTGGTTTTTGGTTGAAACCTCATTTTAGTCTAATGAGGTTTCTGTCTGGTGGCTCTGCTTGTGTTTGAAGTCCCAGGACCAGAGCTGAGAGGGCATCTCTCTAGAGTCTCTCTGTAGGTGAAGGCTTTGTTAGGGAGCGTATCAGTGTTACTTTCTTTTAGGTGATTATAAAATGTAAATGCTCCATTTTGAATTTGGATAATTAGTGGGTATCGTCCTAATTGTGCTCTGCATGAATTATTTGATGTTTTCCATTGGATGCAGAGAATGGATTTGCAGAACTCTGCATGCAGAGGCTCAATTTGGTGTTTGTCCCATTTTGTAAGTGGACCCCAGACCTTGAAGTGGGATGTCCAACATGATTACCCTTTCGAGGGTTCCTTTTGAGGGCGTAAAAAGCCCTTCTTGTCTCTCAGGTCATTCACAGCTTTGTTGCAGTAACCTGTGGTGCTGATGTTTAGGCCGAGGTACTGTAGGTATAATTGTTTGCAATCGTATCTAGAAAGAATGTATCTTTGTGGTGCTGGAGGCTGGTGAGGCTTGGTGAGGTTCACGGTGAAGGCCCAGATCTGGCAGAATGTGTGCAGAAGATCAAGGTGCTGTTGTAGCCCTTCTTTGGTTGGAGACAGCAGCACCGGATCATCTGCCAACAGGAGGCGTTTGACTTGTGTGTCTACTAGGGGGATGCCAGGCGCTGCAGACTGCTGTCATGTCTTTATCAATTCATTGATGAATATGTTGAGGAGGGTTGGACTCAAGCTGCATCCCTGTCTCTCACTCTCACACACCATATTATTATCTCTCTCTCTCTTTCTCTCACCATATAATTCTATTGTCTCTCTCTCACCATATCATTCTGTTCTCTCTCTCTCTATCTCTCTCTCACACACACACACACCATATGATTCTCTTCTCTCTCTCTCTCTCTCTCTCTCACCATATGATTATCTTCTCTCTCTCTTTCTCTCTCTCACACCATATGATTCTGTTCTCACTCTCTCTCTCACCATGATTCTGTTCTCTCTCTCAGAATATGATTCTGTTCTCGCTCTCTCTCACCGTATGATTATGTTGTCTCTCTCTCTCTCACCATATGATTCTGTTCTCGCTCTCTCTCACAATATGATTTTCTTCTCTCTCTCTCTCTCTCTCACCATGATTCTGCTCTCTCTCACCATATGATTATGTTGTCTCTCTCTCACCATATG